>RCUC01085128.1:0-48112 GCA_003697995.1 Taxidea taxus jeffersonii
GGGGGGGGGGGCTGGGAAGGAATCGGAGCCCAGAACCCGGATGCCCTCCTCCCGATTAAGAGTCCACGCCTGTGCTGGGGGAAGCAGAGCACGTCCGGTTGGCTGCTGACCTGAGGCCGGGAGGCTCTTCCTCCTTGGGGTTAGGCTCTGGACCCCGCGCGACCCTGGTGTGGGCGCTTAGGATGCCCTTCCGGAGCCTTCCGTCAAAACCTGCTTTCCCGTCGCTCGTAGCTCATTGGTGGCTGTGACCTGGCCGCGGAGGCCCGGGGTCCTGCCCCGTGAACCCACTCCCCACTCCAGCACGCGAGCTCCTGCAGAAGCAGGTGTGAGGTCATGGTCAGGGTCCAGCAGCAGGGCCTGGGCAGAGCGGGGACACGCCCCCTTGTCCCCGCCCGGCTTTACCGACCATGTCCCCGCCTGCAGTAGTCATTCCCTGAAAGGACTCAGGTCCAGCGGACTCAGAGTTGGCCGCCCGCTGGTCAGGGGCTGTCTTCGCTTGGGCCCTTGTCAGCTGCTTCCTCCCATGAGAGTGGAAGATTTGGGGGCATGCCGTGGAGGACAGTGAGTTGATTCATGGGTTCCGGGTCCTCGAGCGGGAGGCAGACTCTTTCCCAACCTCACTGGAGGTCCTAGTCCAGCAAAGGACTTCCTTAGGCTCCTGCTCCCGTGAGCTTCCCTAGAGGTGACAGTGGCCTCGTGCAATCGGAGGGACAAGACCACTGGCCACCCCTGAGTGCAGAGCGGCTCCTTCAGACTCAGGATGCACAGGCAGGAGGGGACGGGGTGCGGAGCAGCTCAGCCTTGGAGCAGGGAGGGGCGCCAGGCAGAGCAGGTCCCAGGCAGGGTGCCCGTCCTGCCCGCACTTGCAGGCAGAGGACGAAAGCCAAGGAATCGGAGCGAGAGGGATGAGGCATGCACACGCGTGAGCACACACATATGTGTGTACACGTGCACACATGCACACGCAGGTGTATATGCAGGTGTGTGCATGCATGTACACACAGGTACGCACACATGTGGGCATGCATACACTAGTTCACCCGTGTGCGTGCGTGTGTGCACACGTGTGTGCCTATGCCTGTGTGTGCATGCGGCGTGCATGTGTGTGGGGACTATTATCATCCCGGCATTCAGATGAGATGAGGAGGCTGAGGCACTCATCTGTGACGGCAACCAGGTCAGTGACGAGGACAGACACTGCGGGCAGTGCAAGGCATGGAGCCCCATGGCCCACCGTGTGCTGTGCTGGGACGGCCGGTCTCGTCCTCTGTCACCTGGGTGTGCAGGTGAGAGGGGGTCGGAGCCTACATGCACAGGAAGGGACAGGCTTGGGGCGTCCAAATGCCCCCTGGCGCCTTTGCTCTCTGTGCATTTACCGTTCCAAGTGCTGGTCCCCATCTCGCTTTTCTTTGTTCCCGGGGAATCCCTTTCCTGGGTTCCTGGATAAGGAGCATCTCCATGCCAGCGGTAGCTCGAGGACTGGCCACCGGAAACCCTCCTCTGCAGCTCCACGTCTGCACCTGCTGCTGCCTTGGGGGCCGGGACCCCGTGGCTGAGGACTGAAATCAGTTGCCCTCAACGTGGGGAGATGGCCCTGCAGTGTCTGGTGAGCCATCGGGACCCCTGGGTCCCATGGAGGGGGGAGGAAGGAGGCCACCAGAGAAGGGCCAGTGTGAGAGGGACTCTGCCCGACGCCGCTGCCTGTGACGGTGGAGGGAGGGGCCACGTGCCAAGGGACATGGGTGCCCCCCAGAAGAGAGATTCACCCCTAGGACCTCCCGGAAGGAACCCAGCTCTGCCAACATCTTGATTTGAGCCCAGCAAGACCCATTTTGGATGTCTGAAGCCCAAGACTATAAGGTAGTGAGTACTGTGTTAGGCCACTTTGTTTGTGGACGTCTGTTACCATGGCGGCGGGGCAGGGAGGTCAGCGGCAGCGTCCAGGGCCCGGGCAGGGAGAGGGGACTGGCCTGAACGTCTCCCTGGCCAGCCCCTTGTTGGTCTCACGGCCTCGTAGACCAGAGGCCTGGGTCTCCAAGTCTATTCCTGCCTTTCCGTTGCTCAGTTGTCTCCCACGAAATATTGTACCCTCTGCCATGAGAGTCCGACCTTCGAATTATTCAAGACCAGCACCCTGGGGGGAGGCAGGGAGCCTGTCCACACTGCCAAGAACGGGGTCATCGAGGCCAGCGAGGTCCCACGTCCAGAATCCCGTTCTTTTATGCTGAAGACGGCGAGTGCCGCCGTGTTCCAGAGGTCACGGGCGGTCCCAGGCGGTCTGCTAACGCGGCTCTCCAGCGGCCCTTCCTCGACGTCACGACGTCCCGATTCCTGGGTAGCTTTGGCACAGACACAGCAGCCGGCGTCTTAGGACGTCTGCGAACCCCGCGGCATTCTGGGCACGAGAGTCCAAGGAGCCAGCCAGGAAGAGTGGCTTTGCGCCCGCGTCCCCAGCCTGGCATCCCGTGGGCCTTCCTCTCCCCGCCCCGCACAAGGAAAATAAGATGCAGAAGCGGTAATCCCCTTCACCTGAAGACTGCCTTCCCCCCAACACTGGGATGTGCTGCAACGGGGGACGCATCTAACTAGAATTACGATAATCTGCCAGATTGGCACCCCCCATTGCACTGTAGGATTCCAGCTAATTTTATCATTTTTTGACCGCCCATTTGAAACCACATGCGCAGGAAGGTAAAGAAAACGCAGATCTCGATCTCCATTTTGTCTTCCATCTTCCTTCCGCGGGACATCTTTCCCCGGCGGGTTTTTTCCGGCAACCTTTAGCAACCGCGTTGAACTCCGCACGGGACAGAAACACTCATTCTGATTTAAATAAAGTGAAATACAAACTATAGAAGGGGACACAGGACACTGGAGGACAGAACCCGGAGAAACGACTTCGGTCCATCGCGTGTTTTTACGGCGGCGAGTTCGCTGAGTCCCATGTGTGTATTTTCAGGGAAAAAAGTGGTTTAAGACGATACACCCGAAACCACGATCATCCTTCCGTCGTAACGAGGGTCCAGTGTGTAACAGCATTTTCCATCAGACGACCCGGAGTCTTTTTCTCCGTAGAATTGTCTGCCAGCTGGCAGTATCCCCTTGGGAAAGCACGGAATTCCAGGGAAAAAAAGAGTGCGTCTTTCAGGAACGAACTTCCTGGCACGCAGTGTGTAGAGGAAGGGGTCCAAGTCTCCCTTTCAACACGTATTTGAGCATGAATTCCGGAGCCACGGTGGGAACCACACGTCCAGCGGGGCTGGCGGGTTGCCCAGCAAGCATGACCGTTAGACCGGGTTCAGCTCCCTCCGGCTCACGGGCTCGCTGCCATCCCGCCCGTGCTGGGGCATCTGGACATGGACTCTGCCTCGGTTTCCCCAGATGCCCGCACACCTCCTCTCTCACCCCCTCCGGGCCCCTCTCCGTTGGGCCTCCCCTGGCTTCTCTGGCCGGAGGGGAGCCCCATCCTTGCCGGCACCCCACTCGCGGTGACTTCCGGAAGCTGCCCCGTTTCCGTTCTCGTCTGATTTCCCGCCCTAGACGGTAAATCCGCGAATACGTGTTTATCTGCCGTCCTCGCTGCGGTGTTCCCGGTGCCCAGAGCAGTGTCCCGCCCACGGGAGGCGCCGAGACGTGGTTGTCCCAGGGCAGACTGGCTTCGCGGTCCGAGCGTCTAGCAGGAGCTCCTGGCAAACCTCTGTGGGCACCTGCCGTCCCTCCCGGTGTTACTTCCCCGCGATCCACCGGCTTCTGGTCTCCCCCCCGGTGACATGCCTTCCGTTCCTGCCCCACAGCTCCCCTCGGGGACACCCCCTTGCCTCACACAGCTCCCGGAGCCCGCCGTCTTTCTCTTCTGCCATTTGCTCCTTGTTTCGGGGATGGAACATTCTCCAGGCATTTCCGAGAAAAGGTGGGTGGGAGGCGGCGCGGGGTTGGGAGTGTATTTACTTTTCCTTCCCGCTCGGTGGCGGTTGGCGCCCCGCCCGCCTCTTCCCCCTCCCTCTGGTGCTCGGACCTCATCCCTTCAGACCTCCGGTGCCTCCCACAGCACCCGGCACACAGGAGGTCCGCAGTGGCCAGACGACGGAGTTTGGGACCAGACCTTGTTTATCTGCGGCTTAACACCATATGCCGGGGCGGTGTGTGTACTTGTCATTTCCTTTGTGAATTCCTTGTTTTGTTTGGGTGATGTTTTTCCAGAAACCTGCTCTTCCCTGGTGACGGCGTGCCTCTCTGCAGAGGGCCGCGGGGCCCAGGGACCAGGACAGTGCAACCAGCATCTCCCAGCCCAGCTGCCCGAGCCCCACCTTCTCACCACCTCCTGCTCTGTCAGGCAACTGTCTCCAAATCCAGCTGAGTCCTCCCTCCAGGGGCGATCTGGGGTCACGACATGGCCCCTGGGGTCAGAGAGGTCTGGGCTTCTGCCGTGGTTCTGCTGCCCTAGTCCTCGCTGCCATCCCTCGTCTGCAAAGTGGGATGAGAGTGCTGCTGCTGCAGGCGGGGGCCAGAGGAGGTCAGGCATAGGGAGCGACTCGCACAGTGTGTGACCTGTGCAACCGTCCCTCTCACTAGCGACCGTACCTGGTCCTCCGCGGTCGGTCGAGGGTAGAGCACTGAGAACCACACTTCCATAAGCGTTAGCTGTGAGGAAGATGAACCGTTAGCCCCTGCGGTCTGTTCATTCTTGTTCCTGCAGCCTGATCCCACGGCTTCTTGGTTTTACCTCGGACCGCCTAGAGTCCCCCTTTATTGACCACCCATAGCCGGCCAGTGGTAGAATGAACTCCCCGTCGCTGGAGGTGTTCAAGAAGCTACCCGATGGCGTCGGGCCCTGGTGGGAGGAGCAAGGGCGGGGCGGTCAGCCTGGAGGCCCCCTGGTCACTTACCCGGGAAAGGTTTCTGCTCCTTGATCGGCGAGCGAGCGAGGGGCACCATGTGCTAGCTCGCTGCCCGCAGACCTGAATCTGGGAGAGAGCTCTTCTCCTTGTTTGCCTTTTCAGCTCGCCTGTTGCCATGGGAACGGCAAGTGATTGCAATCACCGCTGTTTGTGGGGGGGCGGCACCCATCCACACGGCTCCTGAGGAACAAGACATACAAATCTTGACTTTAGCCTGCTGCTAGTGACCTTTCAGAACAGACACCCCAACCCCACGAAGTCCCGTGGCCTCCCCGGCACAGGGGCTCCTGTTTGGAAAGTCCTCCCAGCCCAGCTTCCCTGGAGGCCGGATTCCTCCCACCCCCAACCCCTCCCTCTCCGAGGATGTGCAAGGACAGGGCCTCGCTCCTCTCCCCTCCATGCTCATTCTTACCTACGGGAACTCAGCGCCCCCGCCCCCCACCTGCCTCCCCCCTGCCCGTTCTCTCTGCTGGTCTCTGTCCAGAGGCTGCCTGAGGGCTCCCCAGCCTTCCCGAGGGCCTGGGCCTCCCCTCCCCGGGGGCTACGGAGCAGCTAAGGGAGTGGGAAGATGTTGGCCTGGTGCCCGAGGTAATCAAACAGGAGAGACACCAGGGAGCCTCTGACCCAACCCCTGGGACGCCTGGGGATTAACTCAAGTGATGACCAGAGGCCCCAGGACAGAGAGGGTCTCCCAGGCCTTGTCCCAGGGTTTTCTGCAAATCCCTCCCTCTGTGGCGTGCCCCGGGGAACCTCATTTATAAACTCCAGCAGAGGACAGCAACTGAGTCCCTGAAGCTTGCCCATGCCTGGGATCGCTCTCCTTTAGAGAAGACGCACCTTGTGATAAAGTTTTGTGAAAACGAGCTTCATTCTGGAGACGGGTACTCAGTGATACGGTGTTCTCGGGGCTAGAGCTCCAGGCCCGGGGAGAGGATGGGCCCCCACGGAGTCCAGACTCAGCCCTGGTGTGGTGCTGGGGGACCCACCTTGCCTCGTGGGTCCCAGCTGGGATCTCCCGTAAGCTGGAGGGCATGGAGGTGACCTCGTCTACCTCGTGTCACTTGTGAGGGTCCCCATGAGCTTGTGGCTGTCCCTGCCTTTCCTAAGGTGTGAGGAATCCTCGAGTTCCTGCTATCAAGTCAGACCTTTAGCTGTAGGCAAGGTTGGGGTCCCCAGGCCCACCCTGTGGCCACTCAGGGTGTCCGTGTTTACTCCTGTTGGGGGTGCAAAGGATTCCCCTGTGACTTTGCAGTAATCCGGGGTTCTCTGGATGAAGGAACCCGTGGAAGATGAGAAACCGCCAGGGTGCGGGCTCATTCTCCCATCCAGCCATCCTGGGGGCCATCTGTGTGTGGGCCCGGGCCGAGCTTGGGGAGTCAGAAATGGACAGGGGGCTCCCGCCTTGGGAAGCCTCTGCTGACGTTGTGTCTCTTCCAACAGTGTCCCCTGATGGGGACACAGCTCCTTTCCACGGGCCCCACTCTGCCTTCCTTGCCCTCGTGAGAGGGCCCCAGGCCCCAGGGGTTGCCGTGACCTCTTGGCCCCAGGGCTTTTGCACACACGGTTCCCTCCCTGCAGAGGGGCATTCCCTGCCTCGCCGTGTTGCTGGTGATGTCTGGGTCTCTGGGGAGGCCCGTCTTCCTTGGGGAGAGTGTCTCCAGCAGCTGATTTAGAACCTGTCCCCCCATATGGGATCAGCCCCTTCCTGGAATTTTGCACTTTTGGGGTGTGTGACCATTTGGGTAGTGGCTGTCTCCTCCTCCAGACTCTCGGGATGGGAACGCACGGTGAGGTGGGCACATCTCCTGCTGGGCTCCAGGGGGTCCAAGGTGGTCTCTGTTTGTGCATACGCAAGCCCCGGCACGCAGCGGGGAGGCCAAAATGGATCGACGGCAGGGCTGAGCAAGGACTCTGGTCAGGCTCCTCCTGGCGCTGGCCGGTTCCTGCCACGGTCACTCGTGCATGGACGCATCCACTGGACACCCAGGGTGAGCAGAGAGGTCTGGGCCCCACTCTGGCTTCTGCCCTGCCAACTCCTGCTCACACTGCGAGGCCCCATGCAGGGCCTCCTGCTCTGTGCCCCGCCTCTGAGCTGTGGACTCGCGGCGGCGGGGGGGGGGGGGGGGCTCGATCCCATCTTCCTTGCCCCCAGAGTCACAGTGCCAAGCGCGGGCTCGTGGGGCGCCAGCCGGAGCCGTCCCATGGAGCGAGGAAAGGACGGGAACCAGACACACACCTCCCTCGGAGAGCTCACGGCTCGCCCGGAGAGAAGCCGAACGGGAGCCGCCAGGACGGCAGGGGCCTGGGCGGAACCAGCTCTGCTCCGGGAGCGGGCGAGGGAGCTGACGGGGTCAGGGAGGGGTGCTGCCCGGCGGGCCCCCCAGCACTGTGCGGTGATGTGCGTGAAAACTGGTTCCCATGCAGGGTGTTGTTGGGGACGAGGGCTAGTGACTGCAGGGGCCTGGGGTGGATCTCCAGAGGGAGGGGTGGGGTTGGCCCAGCCTGGTCCCAGGGGAAGGCAGGCCGCTGACACCCCAGGTCCTGGGCCGTCCCTCCTGGAGGCGTGGCTGGGGGTCGCAGGTCCCAGTGGACCCTTGTATGGCCCCGGGCCTCAAAACTTCCAGGCCCGGCCCTGCCGTCCGGCGGAGGGCAGCTTTCCGGAGCAAACCGTGCTGCTAGGGGCCAGACGGTGCACTCGATGGCCACGTGGTCTGTTCTGCCGTGGCCCAGCTCTGCCGTCTTCCCACGAACGCAGCCACCGACAATGTGCCGCTGACCGGCTGTGTTCCAATCAAACTTCATCTGTAAAGACAGCGGACTCTGGAGGGGGGGCGCTGGGAGCCTGGAGGAGTCAATATTTACCGGGCTGGCCTGGCCAGGGACCGAGAACGCACAGACAGCCTCCAGGTCTGCATCGGCTAAATGGGAAGACTTCCCCCGCTAGATCCCGGGAAGCTCGAGGTTCTGGCCTGGCCCGCCCGCCAGGTGCGGGGGCGCAGGGGGACCTCGCGGTTCCCTCTGGTGACGGGCATGTGGTGAGCTGGGGTGAGATCGGGGAGACACACCTCCCAGGGCAGCCTGGGGCATCCCGCCCCGGTGATGAGGGGGGGACAGCACACTCTGCGGCCCCTGCTCTGATACCAGCACCCCGGGGGGAGCAGAGAAGGGGCTGGCTGGCCCCGGGGGGCGGGGAGGCAGCCGAGTCCCCTGCCCTCCGCTCCTCACCGAGGCTCACGGGCTCAGGAAGCCAATTTTTTGTCAGAATGACCAGGTTCGCTTTGGGCATATTGGAGGGAAAAAAAGCTATTTCCTAGTGTCTAAATCTCATTAAAAAAGCAATTTTGCAATCAATTACCATGCAATTTAGCCACACACTGTTTAATTATATAAATATAGAAAACAGGGCAGATGAAGAATAAGCGGTCGGGGTTTGTTGTTCTTGTCCTTGCATTTACGGCCCGGCCGGGACAGCCCGTCTTCGGGGCCCCGGGGGCAGAGCTGAGCGAGTTAGACTTCCCAGGTTGGTGTCCTACTCACACCCGAGGAGGCCGTGGCGTCCGGAGCCCACCGCAGGGCAGAGAGTCGTTCCCCGCAAGAGCTCGGACCTCCCGCTTCCGCCACACGCGCCGAAACCCGTGTCACCCGTTGGCTTTTATTAAAGGAACGTTATTTCTGCAAATTATCTTTCAATGCTGTGGGAGCGTGTGCCTTCCGGAGCCACCGCAGGAGAAGAAGTGGGGACGAGAAAAGAGTAGGGACGTGGGCGTTCGGAGCGAGGCGGGGACGAGTCCCAGGCGCACCTGCGTTCTCGCCCCGCCCTTGGCGCCCCTGCACGCTCCGCAATGAATATGGGGGGGGGGTCCGAGGCTCAGACACTGGCCTCACCCTGAGCCCCTGGGGACCACCCCTGCCTCAGGCCCGCTCCGGCTCGACCCCACATTCGTTCCCCGTCCACGCTGAGCCGCGGTGAACCCCCTCCGCCCTTCTGTCCCGGGTGCTCCGTTGTTGCCGGGGCAGGGTATGGGGTACGGAGAGCCCGGGCGCCTGGGTCTTTGGAAACATCCGGGGGAGGTTTCTCTTCGCAGTCGTGAGGCTCGGGGCTGGGCCCGTCGAGGGTCTCTGGGCTGGCCCCGCGGCAGGATGGGCTCGGCAGGCGCGCTGGCCACGGACGTTTGTGGCCCCCAGACAGGTCTGCGGGAAGGACGCATGAAACCACGGAGGGAAACGACTCCCGTCTGTCCCAGGCGCCTCGGTGGCACGGTTAGAGCCCGACGCCCACAGGGCTCTGGCCGCGGGTTTCATCGGATGGAACCTTTCCATCGTGCATCAGAGAATCCTGTTCCTGCCCTCAGGGGCGGTCGCAGCTGTGGCCGCCGTGTGAGCCCAGGTTCCGACGACAGGCTGCGATTGGCTCCATTTCCCGTAGGGGGGCTGAGGTCCAAGCGCTCACCCCAGCCCGAACACGGGTCCCCACACAGTCGAGGCAAGCCCGGCCCCCCTCGTTAGCTCGTGCCCCCGAAGAGCGCAGCCTTTCTCCCCCGGAACTCGACTCACATCCAGGTCCTGCGTGAGACCGGACCTTCACGGGGGCAGGGATGACAGGCCCCCGTCACACATGCAGCTGACTGACAAGTTGCCGGGAGGCCTGGGGAGGGGCAGCGAGCACGGACCCAGGCCCAGTAGCGTCTGGAATCGGCTCAGGACGCCACCGCTCATGCTCTCGTCTCCTCGCCAGGCCCGAGTCGTGTTCCCTGAAGCCTGTCGCCCAGGGTGATGGTTTTGGGGGCACTCGGGAAGTGTTGCAGTGACAGGAGGCCGTGAGTGTGAGCCCGGGTGCAATCAGCGCCCCTGTGATCGGGAGAAGCGGGACGACGGCGGTCTGTGGACCCCCCGACCGGGCACCTGGAGCCTCCAGAACCGTGAGAAGCCAGTCATCCGGTCAGATCTCATCAAGGCGCAGGCAGAGCCCCGGCGCGTCCCCTCTCGGTTCTGCGGGCTCTCCCGCCGGCCCAGCTCCTTCGGCGCCCTTCCGGAGAGCGGAGGTCAGAGGCCCGTCCGTCCGTGGGGCCCACTGTGCGGGCCAGGTGCTGTGTTTGCATCACGACTGTCGTCGCAGGGAACCTTGCAGACAACCCCGCCGGCCGCTGTTCTGCTTTGCTGATTTTCCGCGGGGGCCAGTGAAGGGCAGTGACCCGGTGGGACGCGAGCCTTGGCCTCTCTGGTGTCACAGAGGTGATTTTCAGCCCAGGAGACCCTGCCTGAGAGGATCCTTCCCCGGGGGGAAGCCGGCAGGCGGGGCGTGGGGTGGCTGGGCCACGTCCTGCCCTCTGTGGACCCACAGGGAGGAGCCCAGCAGTCATCACCCCTGGCTCTGCCTGTCCCGATGGGTCCCAGGACCCAGGTGTCTGTGGGTGAGGCCCACGAGGAGGCCACGGCTTCAAGATCTCAGGTGGGACCTGGGCCCGGCTTGACCCAGCCAGCCCAGGTGTGTCCTTGGGTGGCTGGACGGGCCCTGACCCCGAGGCTTCCGGGCCCCCCGCACAGACAGGACACGTAATTATGTGCTGATTTCCTTCCGGAGATGCACGGCCTTCGGACAGTGCTGCCCTTCGGGGGAACACCCTCTGAGCAGGAAGGGGGCTCCATTCGGGGGGCAGTCGGGAGCCTGGCTCTGGGGCAGCGGGGGAGGGCGCAGGGGGTGCAGAGGGAGCCCACCGCGGCCCCTGGGGGACTCGCAGGCCGCGGGGACCCCGAAATGGGCTCTCAGCCTCGGCTGGTCAGGATTCCGCGCGTGGACTTGTCCACCTGCGCGTCCCTCCTCGGTCAGTGCGATTTCCGCAGACGCCCCCTCCCCGTGATAAGTCTCATGGCGCTTTGCCAGATGGCACATTCTCCCACTCTCCCCCCAGGGACCGTCTGAAATACAGGCCAAGCTCTCTTATCTCCAAATTATATTAAGGAGTTTAATTAACAGAATCGAGTCCATAACCCACAGATCACAGTGTGAGCAGGCGAGGCATGCAGACACACACGGGCCCGGCTTCTGCCCTCGTCTCCGGGGACTCGGCCATGTCATCCACAGCCACCGGATCAAGCCGTGACCTTCCTTCGTTTCTCAGGAAAAGCTCCGAGGTGCGGCGGGGGGCACAAACGTAAACATTCAATCTTGAGGGTGTGCACCTGCCCCAGACCCGCCCCCCCCCCCACCCCCTGCCCTGGGCAGAGGCTCTGAACTTGCCCGGCAGAAGCTCGTTCTCAGGGTGAGCGCTGGAGTTTGGGGCCAGGAGTGGGCCACCTGCATGCCCTCAGGACGGGGTCTCTGAGCCACACAGGCGCGGCGGGCAGCCTGGCCCCCTCCCGGAGGAGCTGCACCGCTGAGTCTTCCGCCCTGACGTGGGCAGGAGACAGGGAGCCACCAGCCCGGCGATCTGCAGGTTCCTCACCTGCTTCTCTTGTCACCGCCCTGCCGCTGCCCCCAGTCCCGGCCCCTGTTCCGTTTGCTTCCTGGGGTCTCCCTGGGGGTCCCCACGGGTGGTGCCTTGTGGCTTGTGTGCATTTCGGTCATGACTGCTCCCAATCTGATGGGGGCCCCTCAGGCTCCAAAGATGGAGGGACGCCCCGCTGTCCTGCTGTCCGTGTTCTCGACAAATGACCCTTGCCCTGCTGGGCTTCGGACCTCCAGCCAGACGCTCCCGTGCGGAGTCCGACCACACGCGTGTGAGCCTGGGACATCCATCCGTTTTGGCTGCGTTTCATCTACGAGGAGTCCAGGAGCGCAGCGAGCGTACAAAGCGGGGAATTGGGTTTCCCTTTGTTCTGAACATGCCCGCCAGTGTTCAGCACATTGGCGGCCATTCCCGACGGAAACCAGGCTCGTCATGTCGGCGTCACTAGTGGCACAGTCCTGTGGGACCCGCACGTCCGTGCAAAGGGCCGATGGCCTCATGCTGCCTCGGGGCCCACGTGTGCCCTGGCGTTCCGCGCCGAACGCTGGAACACGGGCTGTTTTACTAGGACTCGCTTCTCCTTGCTTCTTACCTTATACGAGGTTGGTTGAGTGATTCTGAGTTCCGGTCGGGGCTGCTTTCTGTGTTTTTGTTCGAAGGGTCGTAAAGGGCGCCGTGGCCGTGGGGGGTGGCCGATGGCCGCAAAGTCCTGCCAAGGGTGCACATGGCTTTACCACGCGCTGGGCCACTCCTCGTGGCCGAGGCGAAGCCCGCTTCCCACGCCTCCTCGGACCTGGGCCGGCTTGCGAGCTGCTTTGTCAGCGGACGACGTCGGCGGCCGGCCCCGATGACCCGCAGCTTCTGGGCTGATCACGTTCTTGGAACGCGGCGCCGAGACCTCTGGGCCGGGAAGCTGACGGCCAGAGCTGCCCTCGCGGGAGCAGAGCCACTGGGTCCCCGGCCGAGTGCGCACAGGCAGGAGCGGGGACACACGGCCGAGCGCGCAGCCGCTATGCCCTGGGGCGGCCAGTGCTCTGCCGAGAGCGGTGCAGGGGCCTTACAAAATACTTGATTCAATTAAGGGTTGCGAACCGCGGGCGGCCGGCGGGCGCTCCTCACGCGTGCTGGACACGTCCTCCTCTTCCCCCCGCCGCCGGCTGGTGACCGCCGATGCGCGATTTACGTCACCGGGAGAGGGGGTCGCCCTCGCTGGGTTTGCCCCTCGTTCCTCACATTCCTTCCTAGGTGTCTGCTTTTATTAACTCATTGCCGATGGTATTTTATTTTGTTTTTATTTTTCCATCTTTTTTATTAATTTTTTTATAAACGTATAATGTCTTATTAGCCCCAGGGGTACAGGTCTGTGAATCGCCAGGTTGACACACTTCACGGCACTCACCATAGCACACGCCCTCCCCAGTGTCCACAACCCACCACCCTCTCCCTCCCCTCCTCCCCCCGGCAGCCCTCAGTTTGTGTTGTGAGATTAAGAGTCTCTTACGGTTTGTCTCGCTCCCGATCCCATCTTCTTTCATTTATTCTTTTCCTACCCCCCAACCCCCCCTTCGTTGCATCTCAACTTCCTCATATCAGGGAGACCATATGATAGTTGTCTTTCTCCGATTAACTTACTTCGCTAAGCATAATACGCTCTAGTTCCATCCATGTCGTCGCAAATGGCAAGATTTCATTCTTTTGATGGCTGCATAGTATTCCATTGTATATATATACCACCTCTTCTTTATCCATTCATCTGTGGATGGACATCTAGGTTCTTTCCATAGTTTGGCTATTGTGGACATTGCTGCTATAAACATTCGGGTGCACGTGCCCCTTCGGATCCCTACGTTTCTATCTTTAGGGTAAATACCCAGCAGTGTGATTGCTGGGTCATAAGGTAGCTCGATTTTCAACTTTTTGAGGAACCTCCACGCTGTTTTCCAGATTGGTTGCACCAGCTTGCATTCCCACCAACAGTGTAGGAGGTTCCCCTTTCTCCACATCCTCGCCAGCATCTGTCATTTCCTGGCTTGTTAATTTTAGCCATTCTGACTGGTGTGAGGTGGGATCTCATTGTGGTTTTGATTTGTATTTCCCTGATGCCCAGTGATGTGGAGCACTTTCTCATGTGTCTGTTGGCCATGCAGATGGTATTTTAAAACATTTCCATTTTCTAATTTTTTGTTGCTAGTACACAGAACAATCATTGTTTGTTTATTTATTTGAGAGAGAGTGAGAGGTTGTGCAAGCAGGAAGAGCAGAGGGAGAGGAAGAGGGGGAAATTTCAAGCAGACTCCCCTCTAAGCGCTGAGACAGACGTGGGGGTCCGCCTCAGGACCTTGAGGTCATGACCTGCACTGAAATCAGGAGCCCACGCTTAACTGACCGAGCGCCCCAGGTGCCCCTCCTTGACTTTTAAACGGTGGCATTGTATCCTGCAAGCTCGATAACTCAATTATCCTAGTAGTTTTTTTGTAGATTCCATATTCTATACATACATCATACATCCATGCATTTGGTGAATCACGACAGCTTGATTTAATTTCCAAGATTTAGGATTTTTGTATTAGAATTTCCAAAATCTAAAATCTCTAAAATCGAAAACCAAAAATCTAAAACTGCCAGTACAATGTTGAAAACAAATACCAGGTACCTTTGCTCCTGATCTTATGGGAAAAACATGCAGTGTTTTACTATTCCGCAGGACGTTGTTAGCTCTGCGTATTTGAGGCCTCTCTCATATTAAGGACGTTCTTTCACAGTTTCCCTTTTTTTTAATGACCAGAGTAGATGTTGCATTTTGTCCAATGCTTTATCTGAATTATGTGGTTTCTCTCCTTTATATGATAAGGGTTGCAAATCGGACTGATTTTTTCCCCCTTCGTGTTAATTTAGGAAATGTCACTGGCTTTTTCAAATTTTTTCAAGTGGATTTTTTTCAAACATTTCCCCAGGGTTGAATTAATGTTCCGTTCTTGGGGCAAATACCGTTCGGTCCTGACATGTTACACCTTTATATGCCACTGTGTTTAATCTGTTGACAGTTGGATGGAAATGTTTCTCTCTCTAATCTTAAGGATTGCTGGAGGACCAGCTTTTAGGATCCGAATTACCCTGGCTTCGTTCGATGATTGGGGAAATGATTCCTTCTCCTTGATTTTCTGAAAGGCTTTGTTTAATGCTGATACTCCTTCTTCCTGAAGTGGTAAAATTCCTCGGTAAATCCATCTGGACTGGTTTTTTTGGTAAGGAAGTTTTTGAATTGTATTAAAGCTTATTTTACACATAAGGTCACTTAAACTTGCGCTCTCGCATCACGCAGTTTGGGCGATGTTTCTTCTTCAGAGAGCGTGTGTACTTCACCTAAGTTGGTGACTTATTGCTGTAGGGTTGTTAATGATAATCTCTATTCTTTATCTTAATTTTTAAATGTAAGGCAGGCAACGTATGGCACGTCATCAGTTTCAGGTGTAGTGTCCCACAATTTACTGCTTGTGTGCAGCGCCTGATGTTCTTTCCCACATGTCGTCCCCCAAGCCCATCACCCAGTCACCCCACTCCTGCGCCCGCCTCCCCGCTAGCAACCCTCGGTTCGTTTCCACTCTTCTTTTCATAGATGCAGATTCCGTAGTGAAACCCCCTCTTTAGTTTCTGATACTGGTAAGGTGTGTTTTCTGTCCTCTTATCTTGATTAGTCTCCTCGGAGACTAGCGAGTCCATTATCTTTCCAAAGAGACAACTTTGACTTTGCTGATTCTCATTTCTTTCTTTCTTTTTTTAAATTTATTTGACAGACAGAGATCACAAGCAGGCAGAGAGGCAGGCACAGAGAGAGGGGGAAGCAGGCTCCTGCTGAGCAGAGAGCCCAATGCGGGACTCGATCCCAGGACCTGGAGATCGTGACCTGAGCCTAAGGCAGAGGCTTAACCCATTGAGCCACCGAGGTGCCCCTGATTCTCATTTCTTTGTCCAATTTTTATGTAATTGATTTTCTCTCTTCGTCTTGTTTCCTGTTTCCTGCTTATATTGAGTTTTATTTGCTTTTCTGTTCTGCATTTATAGGTGAAAGCTGAGGTCACTGATTTCACGCCTTTTCTCTTTATTAATACAGGCATCTAGAGCTCTAACTTTTCTTTTAGTCTCCTGTGTTAGCTGTCGCCTACAGTTTTGAATAGGTTTTGCTTTCATTATCATCCAGTTAGAAATACTTCCCAGTCCCTTGGTTATGTTTTTCATTGGTCGATGGATTATTTAAGTGTTTTGCTTAATTTCCCAATATTTGGTGATTTCAGATGTGGCTTGCTGCCATTACTTTTAAATTTAACTCCATTATATTAGGGAATATAACTTGCATGATTTCAATCTTCTAAATGTTTGAGACATGCTTTATGGCCACGAATGTGGCCTGACCTCCCATTCCTGGTGTTCCTGAGAAGAATGTGGATTCTGCCGTTTCATGGGTTGACCTCCCAAAGTTAATCAGGTCAAAGTGGTGGGTCGTACGGCTCAAACCTTCTATGTTCTTACAAACACGACGAGAGTGAGGATGGTCTAGGAGGACACGCTCTAGGGGGAACGTGCTGCGGGGGAACGGGTTGCTGGGTGAGGGTTTACTTGTAGGGGACGAAGCTTTGGCGTAACCTCTTGTTTAGGACCCACATATCTCACGGTCTGTCTAAGCCGGCTTAAGTCACCCACTTCCTAAGGGCCTCTGGTGTGTCCATCTCTGGGGAGCCCAAGGAGAGAGGGTAAGCTTTCATCAGGAGATAGGGTATTGCCTTTGATTAAGTGTGCCCAGTGCCCCTCCTTTACGACTGACCACGCCCAGTGAGACCGGCTCTGCTCCGGCATCTGGGCTGAGGCCCCCGGGACCGAGCTCACTCAGTGGGCCTCGAAGTCTGGGGTTATCCAAACCAAGCATTCATTGTTCAGACAGGGAGCCGAAGCCCAGAATGCGACAGGGGGTTGATCCAGGTCCCACCACGCAGGAAATACGTGCCAGCTCTCCTGCACCCTCTCCACGCTTGGCGTGCCACAGAGCCTTGGCCCCAGGCCAGAGCCGTGAGAGCCCACCACGCTGACGCTCCACAGTGTGCAAACCAGAGGGTCAAGATGAAGTCAGGAAACCTCTCTCCTCAAGATCCCCATCAGGAGAGACGTGCCGGGAGAGGACCATGGCCTTGGCCCATCTTGCTGTCTCCGGGCAGCATGAGAGCCTCCCTGAAGTGTTTGCTCCCGGGACTGATCTGCTCTTTTGGCACAGGGATATGGGGTCCGGGGATTTGTGGCTTAATTGCCCCCAAGCCTTTGGGAAGGTGAGGAGGAGGGAGAGTCCCCTGGTGGGAGCGTGTAATTGCTCGGGTGTGGAGATCCTCTTGCACTTGTTGGAAAACGTTGCAAACCCTGGGCACCAGTGCACGCAGCTCCAGAGATGTATCCGGCTGATCTCTCAATCGGTGGGGAGAGCTGTTGCCGTGAGGGCCTGACGGTTTGTTTTTTCTGCTTAAGCAAAACATAAATTATCCGGCCCATTAATATCCAGGCGCTTTAATCCATTATTAGAGGAGAAAAGTAAAAATCCTGCACCAAGATGAATGTGTGCCCTCACGGTGATTAATAACACGCAGCCTCTGGTCCATCCATCACTCGGCGGCGGCCCCAGCTGGGAGAAGACGGAGGGAACAGGTGGGAATCCGGCAGAGCCACTACCCGGAGCCTCGTCCCACGGCCCCTTCCTGCATCTCCCCTCCTCAGAGCCCTCGTTCGGTGAACTCCCGGCCAGAGCACCTACTGTGTGCCGGGGCCCTGTTCCGCAGGCAAGGCCTGAGCAGGGGAGGGGGTGGTCTCTGCTCTTAGAGCATTTCCTGTGCATCCAGGGAGAGGAGTCAGCGCCCAGCACGAGAGAGTGAGGAGTCAGGTGTTGGGCCTGTGGGGCTGACTCAAGGACTGTCAGAGCCCAGAAGGGAGACAGGGACATGCTGGGAATGCTTCCTGGAAGAGGCGGGCTGCTGCCGGGCCTTGGGACATGAGACATGTGTGGTAAGCACAAAGATACTGGGTCTCAAGCACGGGTCTTCGCCGAGGGTCACGCGAGGGGCTGCGGGGGTTATAGGACTGCAGCTCTGTCGTAGCCACGGAGTGGGCTTCGTGGTCCCCGAGGGGCAGAGAAGCTGGGCCCGGGAAGTGTGAGCGCGGGAGGAGCAGAGGAGCCCACAGGGTGGGCAGGTGCGCGGGCCGCCCTGCGCAGCAGGAGCCCTGAAACAGGGTGGCCTCCCGCCCTGGACCTTAGCGGGCAACACCGCATCCCCTGGCGTTGGGACGTGTCCACCTGGGGGAAGAAAGTACGCACGGGCTCCTCCCTCCGCTGTCTGCAGTGGGATGGCGGCTTCCCCTCCTCCCCCTCCTCCCCCTCGGCCCTTTCCGCCCTGGCTCTGTGCTGTGCCGTCCCCATTTCCAACCTGAGAACTTCTGTTCATGCCCCAGCCTTGCCCCAAAGCTGCCTCCTCGGCAGGTGCGCTGGGGCAGAAGGGGTCACTCTCCCAGTCCTGGGCGGGTTCATCGTTCCCACCTGCCCTGGACCCTGTCTGTTCTTCCCAGCTTGTCGGTGGGGACATTGCCGCCAGTCCCGGGGGCCAGCAGACTGGGACAGGAGCCGGCGGGACCCAGGCGGGGGGCAGCAGGATGTGGTGGCGCGGCAGACTGGTGCCTGGGGCCCATCCCGCTGGTGGTATTTCATCCACCTGTCCGGCAGGCCATGCTGTGCTGAGCGCTCGGTCGGTGCCAAGCTCCAGGCGGGCATTCAGGACCCAGGCCAGTGACACGGACGTGGCCCTGCCGCCCGGCACAGGCACAGATGTCAGCACGGACAGGCTGCCCTGCCGAGGACTCGGGGGAAGCTGTGTCAGAGCAGGACAGCTGGGAGCAGGGGGTGGCCAGCCCCGGGTCCGTCTCTGAGCCCCATGATGCTCACGGAGATGAGGCGCACCTGCCTCCCGTGAGCCGGACCCCTGGTGACAAGCTGGGCCCCTGGTGCGTTGGGAGCCACTGCTGGGCCTGTCAGTGTCCTCCTCATCCTCGTGCTCCTATTGGAACAGAGCAGCCTGGTTTCTGGGGGGCTGTTCCTGCCGGAGGCTGCGAGTGCCGCTCCTACTGGCCTTGAAGGCTCCCTGGTGGTCATTCGCTCTGGAGGCGGGGGAGGTCTTGGGGACACTGCCCGTGACCTGTCCTGAGGGGCTTCTGCACAGACAGCTGGTGGACTCTGTTCATTACCGACGTGTTGCACATCGCACGGTTTTGAACTTCCTCAGTGAGCTCCTTGTACATCCACTGTGATCTGAACGGGCTGGAGAAAAGCCCTGGGCCTCTGCCTTGGCTGGGCCAGCCTGGAGGCCTGGGAAGGCACCCTGTGTCGGGACGGGGCCACGGCAACCCCCCCTCCGCCAGCCACATGTCAGGGCCGGTGACTAGACCCTGGCCTCCGGGATGGAGAGGGGTCACTTTCCTGTGGGCGAGTAGAGGAGGACTTCCCCTGGGCCAGTGGGAAGGACACACCTCGGAGTCCCCGTAGCGAGGGCCAGACTCTGCCCGTTGGCTGGGGTGAGTCCCCACGCGGGCTGGGGTGTCCAGGGCAGACCCCGGTGTGGGGCACACAGGGAACCTCTGAACTGTAGGTAGGGTTTCCTCTTAGGGGCCTTGCTTGTAATCTAGGGGATCTGGGCTTATCCCCCCAGTGGCTCAATTTCGACTTTTTCAGTTATGGAAGGCCTACGCGCCTGTGGTAGCAAACGCTGACGTCCTAACTCTGGTAGCGTTTGGATGCGTCCCTCGCATTTCCCCCGCAGATTTATTTTTATTTTTATTTTTTTTTAAGATTTTGTTTATTTATTGGACACAGTGAGAGGGAGAGCACAAGCAGGGAGAGCAGGAGGCAGAGGGAGAGGGAGAAGCAGACTCTCTGCTGAGCAGGGAGCCCGACGCACGCTCGATCCCAGGACCCCGGGATCATGACCTGAGCCGAAGGTGGACACGTAACTGACCGAGCCCCCCGGGCACCCCGCCCCACAGATTTTTTGGGGTTGTGAGCACCAGCTGCATATGTGACTTTGTATCCCTGTTTTATGGCACCGGAGCGTCCCATCTCCTGCACGTCGCTGGCAGTCTGAGCTACTTTCTCCGCAATTATGAGCGCTCACGGTCCGGTGTCCCCGCTCTGGGACTCTGAGCTCTCAGGCCAGCGGGTCTCACCCTTGTCCCCATCACTTGCAGGGTGTGTGTGTGTGTGTTAAGAAACCCTGAGGTCCAGGCATTGCTGGCTTGGGAAGGAGGCAGGACGTTTCTAGGATTTGAAGGTCTCTGGAGGCCGGGGGAAGAGGCTCCCCCCACCGTCCCTGAATCTCCCCGAAACACGTGGCATCAGGGTTCCTACGAGGGTGGCCTCGCCCTCCCCTGCTCCTCTCTCCCTTTCCCCGACCTTCCTTCTGTCCTTGCCTCTCGGTGTCAGAAAAAATCCATTAGACTTTCATTGGCTTTAACAATAATGTTCATTTTTCTTTTATTTATAACAGGAAAGCCTGGAAATTGTTGGAAGAGCACCAAAAACTATCTGATGCACGCTCCTAACCCTCTTCACTGTAAGTCCCACCCCTACAATACCGCACAGTACGTATTTATGTACTTGCCACGTATAAGCAATCAGCATGTAATTTAATCGTGTATATTGTGAAACTTGCATTATGTTATAGACAGCTTTTCCCCCACTTAATGAATGATTAGGAACATTTTCACTGCTCCAAGAGTTCCTGGAAAAGATGACGTCTAATGGCTCACACATTCCATTGTGTAGATGGGATACCAGGTTTTCCATCAACCGTCATGCATTTGAATAATTTTTCGCAATTTTTTAGTTTTATACATAAGTCCCCCCATGAGCACACTCATGCACAACTTTTTGTGCCTATCTCTGTTTTTCTCCCTGTGTACATATTGCCGTGAGTGGAATTTTTTGAAGATTTTGATTATCATATGGAGTTGTTCTATGGCAATAAGATATATATGTATGTATTCACATAAAAGGCCAAAAATACTGTGTTCCGTAAAATCATGCAATAAAAATGACATAACTTACAGGAAAAATATGTTGAAGACAAATCACTGAAAATTATGCTCTGTTGTAACCACAACACTAACAGAAACTAACCACCTTAATAAAAATGCTATTTAAAAATTAATTAAATCTCTAACAAAGAGAGCAAAAACTGCTTTACTCATAGACGCTGCTTGCTGGAAAGGGGCGTGGGGACGGTCTGGAGATGAGGTGTAAAGCGAGGGAGAGGAGGTCTGAACGCGGACGGAGCCTCCCAGGCAGAGGGCAGCCAGACGGGGCCCAGGGGCACTCCGGGGCGCGGGCAGCTCGGGGTCCCCTGCTCAACTGTGTACCCCTCCTTCAAGCCCAGCGATGAGAACACAGCCATGGGAGAATTGCCTGTGAACCGACGTGACCCCTGGACTCCGTTGATGTTCCTGCCGTCGCACATTCCCATCGAAGAGCAGGACGGACAGACTGGTTTGCAAGCCTGCAGGCCAGCTCGGTGGCTCGGGTGTCCTGCCATTTACAGGGCATGAGCGTCCTTACCTGGGCTCTTCCCGGCACAGAAAACGTTGCCTATTTGATAGACATGGGATCTTGGTTTTCAATGTGTGGGTTTGTTTTGTTTTGTTTATCACCAGGGAAATGGTTACCTTTCATATGTTCCTCAGCCAGTTCTATGACCTCTATGACCTTTAGGGCCTGGGTGTTGTCCATTCCTCCACTGGGGTGTTCATGGTATTCTTTATGTATGGAGGTTATTAATCCTTTCTCTGTCATGACGTGGTCAGATACTCTCTTAGCTTGTCATTTGCTTCTTGGTTTGGTTTAGGATGCTTATTTTTTTTTTTTTAATTTTAAAAGCTTATTTATTTGAGAGAGAGAGAGCACGAATAGGGGGAGAGGGAGAAGCAGGCTCCCCACTGAGCAGGGAGCCGGATGCGGGACCTGATCCCAGGACCCAGAGATCACGACCTGGGCTGAAGGCAGAGGTTTAACCGACTGAGCTGTCCAGGCACCCCTGGTCTAGGATTCTCCTGAGGCACAGAATTTTAAACATTGTCATCACATCTTTACTACTTTCTCTGTGGCTTTCTGCCACCCGGCAGCTGGTGAAATGGTTGCATCCTCTTCCAGACTTTTTAGGTTTCTTTCTTTTTTTACAGTTAATTTTTTAAAAATTAGCCTAGGACCTATTTTAACAAATCGTGTGATGTGATGATCTAATAATTTATTTTTCCCCATACCCCAAATTCCCCCCAAACTGAAAACATTCTATGTATTCCTACCACCTGCTGCTACAGGAAACATACAGGAAATATAATGACAGTACGTACTCATTATTATAAACCAGACTCATTTAAGGGGGGGCGTGTCCTGTCTCATTGATCTGTCTGCTGATATTTCTCCTGCTTTCCTTAGCCTGTGGGTTTATAGACTTTATATATGTAAATATCTCACGTACAAACCCTCATTGCTCCTTTACCCAAAGCTTTCTTAGCTGAAACTTTGTCCTGTTCCTGCTTCTCCCAAGTTTATCTGTTGGGAATTTTCATCAGGGTTGTATTAAACCACGAATCGGCAAGCTTTTTCTGTAATGGGTCAAATACTAAATATTCTAGGCTTTGTGGGACACAGGTGTTTTATAATCCTCCTTCCTCTCTCTTTCCTCTTCCTCCCCCCGCTCTTCCCTCCTCTTCTTCTGCATATGTAAAATATAAAAAACATTCTTAATTCAAGGACTGGGGAAAACAGCCCGCGGGCTGTAGTTCACGGGCATGTGATTTAAACCATCTCTGTGGGTTTCCTGGGGCCATAACAAGGGACCACACAGGGTTTGACTCAACATCGCAGGAGTTTATGGTCCCGCAGTCCTGGATGCCTGTGATCCACAGTTAAGGTGTCCACAGGACCATGCTCCCTCTCAAACCCACCAGGGAGCTCTTCTTTGCATCTCCCTGGCATCTGGTGCTGCCGGCCATGGTTGGTGTGCTCGGTGGGCCGGCGGCGGGCCCTCCAGTCTCGGCCCCCGTGGTCTGGGCTTCTCCTCGCGTCTCTGTCGTCTTATAAGTACGCCAGTCTTCCTGGACCCCCTGACCCCGGCATGACCTCACCTTAACTAATTCCATCTGTAAGTCCCTATTTCCAAACAAGGTCCGGTTCTCAGGCAAGCGGGGGTGGGGAGGGCCTCACCGCATTGGTTTTGGGCGGGAAGCCATTCAACCCATGACGCCAGCGAACACATTTGAGAAGAACACAGACGGAAGGGAACAGCAGAAGGCCTCCTGACGCCATTTCACGTTTCCACTCCAACGCGTCAGGCGTGTTCTCCGTTGTTCATGAACGCCGTCACCGCGTACCGTTCTTGCACACGTGGTCGACCCGTGTTCGTTCGTCCGGGTCATTTTCTCTTGTCCTGCCTCTGCAGGATCGGCCTTCCCAGACACGCGCGTCCTCACTCCCCCCCGCTGGCGCCTAGTGCCATGGGGACCCCGCCTCCTCCGTAGAAAGTGCGGCTTGGCCTTCCGAATCCGTGGGCGCGTGGGAGTGGGCACCCTTGTCGCAGCATGGGAGTTAGTGCGTGTGTGCGGGAAGGGTCCGGTGCCCTTTCTGGGGGGGATGATGTCAACCTTGCATTTCCCCGTGGTGGCTGCTCCTTTCCTCCGAGGGTGCAGGGTCGGCTCTGAATCGTCAGGACACCGGCCCCAGCGCTCTTGGAATGAATGTCGTCCTGCGCCTGGACGCACCGAGGGGACGCAGGTCCTGGGACCCTGCACTCAGGGAAGGGACGGATTGGGAGCTGACGGGCTCTGATGTGGGTATGTCCCTCAACGCTGTGTCTGCTGCTGCCCCTGTCAGGCCTTCCCCCGCCGGGCACTGACACCCGTGAGCCCGCGGTGATCCCGGGAAGCTGTGTGGGAACCTGAGCATGTTGTCCTCGGCCAGTGGCTGGCGCCTCCCGTGATGGCAGAGGCAGCAAAGTGGGGCCACCCCCTCGGCCTTCCCCAAAACCACCATCGGGCGGTCCCCTTTCCCGCCGGGCCTGGGGCACCAAAGGCTTGTGGTCCCCGCGCCCTCCGTGGGGCCCCTGGCACCCCTCCATCAGCGCAGCGGACTCGGCCTCTCTTTGGAGCTGCCGTAATCCCATATGTTCCCCCATATGCCTGAACCTTTCTGCAATCCTTCCATCTGTTTCTGGGAAATGGGAAGGAATTTAATGATCTTCTCTGGGGTTATTACACCGACAGCTGTTGTCATTAATAGAGGATATTCTTTACGGCGCGCGCGAACACTCGTAACTCGGGCCCTTCGCGGCCGCACTAACGAGCCGCATGCTGGTCCGCAGACCGGGGAGACGAGCGCGGCCGCTCTGGAGAATGACCGTCTCCGTTCTCACTTCTGTTTTGTTCTCCTGGCAGCTTTTGGAGCAAAATGTATAATTGGCAAAAAACAAAAAACAAAAGAGCAGAAAACATGAAAACAAAAAAACCCCAAATCCAATCCGCCCGCCGCCGGCTTTCTTTGAAAATGAAGGCTCTTGGGGCTCCTGGGTGGCTCAGTGGGTTAAGGCCTCTGCATTCGGCTCAGGTCATGATCCCAGGGTCCTGGGATCGAGCCCCACATCGGGCTCTCTGCTCAACGGGGAGCCTGCTTCCCTTCCTCTCTCTCTGCCTGCCTCTCTGCCTACTTGTGATCTCTGTCTGTCAAATAAATAAATAAAATCTTTAAAAAAAAAAAAAAAAAAGAAAATGAAGGCTCTTGAGAGCTAAAAGGGAAGATTCCATTTTCCTGTGTGTTTCAAATTGTAGCTCATTTTCTGGTGGGATGTTCGAGGCAGAGAGAAACCGGCTTTTACCGCTTGAATTGGGGCTGTCTGCACGGCCACACACCGGGTCGCTGGAGGCTGGGCTGGGCACACACGAGGAGCAGCAGGGAGGGGACACCCGCCCTGGCCTCCACCTGCCCCTTGGGCAAGCCGGTTCCTTGACCGACAGCCTCGGGGATTGATCTCCGGGGTCCAGCTGGCCTGGGCCGGGACTGGAAGGGTGGGGGATCTCTTCTCAGCAGAGAGGACTTGGAGCTGCAGTGGTTGGGGCCGTGGGCAGGGGGTGAGAAATCTGGGGGCAGCAGGGCCGAGGACAGCCGGCGGCCCCCTGCACGAAGGCTCCAGCCGGGGTTCTGGCAGAGCTGGGCAGACAGGAGTACGTTTGGGCTTCCCGAGAAGCTGGGGCCAAATGTCCAGTGAGCACACAGGAACCGAGAAAGACATCTGTCCAGACATGGTGGCGCTCAGCAGAGGGTCTGGGCCAGGGACGCCCCCACCTGCTATCCACACCCAGCGAGAACCCTTGTGGGAGTGGGGGGGTGTCTGGTGACTTCCTTGGGTCCTGGGTCAGGCCAATGGGGAGGACCTGGGTTTGGGGAGAAAGCACCTGCCGGGTTGGGAGAGTGAGGCTGCTGCGGGGCCCACGGGCGTGTGGAGTGGGCAGCCAAAAGGCACCGCACGAATCGAGCGTGCCCAGCGGCCGGGGACCAGGGAGCAGGGAGGCAGAGGGGGGAGGGGACAGCAGCCACCCAGGGTCCCTTGTTCTTCTCCAGTGACAGTATTCAGAAAGAGGAACTGAGTTTGGACCCCACATTCTGCTAGGCCTGTGGAATATCAAGGGCCTGAGACTCTGCCCTCAAGGCGCTTATGGTCTGGTGGGGGGGGCGGACAGACTCTCAAACCACACGGGCGTGAAGGAGGGCACAAGTGTCTGTGTTTGTCTGTGTCGGCGCGGATCAGGGAAGGCTTCCCGGAGGAGGCAGCGTCTCAGCCGGTGCCAGAGGACAAGGAGGGCTCGGCTTGTCTGCAGCGGATGGGGGCTCCCAGCACGAGGGCCCGCAGTGAGCCAGAGGTGGGCTGGGTGCTGGTGAGCCAGCTCGTGCTGGTGGCCGTCCCACGCCCTCCGGGACCGGTCACTTGGGGGCTGTACTTCCCTGCGCAGGGTCCGTCCGTGCACTAGGGTCTGTGCATGTCCACTTCTCTGCATGAGGGTCCGTCCTGCGCTATCACACAGCTCGCGATCTCCCACAACAGGGGGCCCACTGTGATGGCCAGGTCTCCCCCTCGGGCTCCTGGATCCCGAGGTCTGGTTTGTTCACCTGTACCGGCTGGAAGCTGGGCGTGTTTCGGGTGCATGCGGGGAGCCCAACCACATGTCCCTTTGTGGGCTCCGAGCTGCCCGTGGGGGGACGGTGCCTCCAAAAAACCTCACGGAGATTTCACGTGATGAAGTCTCCTGCGCTCGGAAGGCTTGGAGACCCTGATCTTGGCAGAAAAAGCTAACGCCAAGTAAATTTCATCTCAAACCCAAGCAATGCTGGCATCTCTTTCTAAAATGAACATATTTCCAAAGAACTCTGCCCCATTTTTGTTGACTCAAGTATTCCCCATCATAATGTCACTTGAACATGTACCAACACGAAGCTGGAGTAAAATTCTGTTTATGGTTCCCATTTCACTCTAGAAGCAAAACAAATGGACAAGTTACAGAATGGCAAACTATGAAATCAATAAAATTCAAATTAACAGCGTTAACTTAATGGGATGCCGTTTTACCAGGCCTAAATCACAGCCCTTCCCGTGAGCGTGGGCTCCGCCTTCCTGTCATCACTCCTGGGAAGCTTGCTGTGGCTCCCCCCGTTCCAGCGCCTTCCTGCAGAGCGTGCCTCTTTGTCCTGGTCTTCTTAGACTGCCACAGTTAGCGAAAATAAAATCCAGTGTGATCCCTGAAAGCTGGAGAGCTGTGGGGTTTTTTAAATTTATTTTTTGAAGATTTTATTTATTTATTTGGCAGAGGGAGAGAGAGAGCGTGAGCAGCGGGAGGGGCAGAGGGAGAGGGAGAAGCTGACCTCTCGCTGAGCTGGGAGCCTGATGCGGGGCTCGATCCCAGAACCCTGGGACTATGGCCTGAGCCGAAGGCAGACGCTTCACTGAGTCACCCAGGTTCTCCAAACTGTACTTTTTTTTTTTTTAAGATTTTATTTCTGGGACGCCTGGGTGGCTCAGTTGGTTAAGCAGCTGCCTTCGGCTCAGGTCATGATCCCAGCGTCCTGGGATCGAGTCCTGCATCGGGCTCCTTGCTCGGCAGGGAGCCTGCTTCTCCCTCTGCCTCTGCCTGCCACTCTGTCTGCCTGTGCTCGCGCGCACTCTCTCTCTCTAACTAATAAATAAAAAGATCTTTAAAAAAAAATATTTTATTTCTTTAAGCAATCTCTATGCCCAACACGGGGCTCAAACTCACAGCCTGAGATCAAGGGTCACATGCTGTCCCGAGGGAGCTGGCCAGCCAGCTCTGAAAAGCTGCATTTTTAAGCCTCACCCCCGACACACACACACACACGCACGCACATGCACACACATGTGCACACACACACACACACACACGTGTGAGCCCTCCTTGTGCAACTGTTTCAACTTTCCTTACGTTTGAAATTTCATAATGAAGTGTGAGAACACATGAAAACAGAAAGGAGATGACCCTGAACATAGAACATCTGAGTCTGCGTTCCGGCAGGAGGAGAAGGTAGGGTCCTGGTTTTAACAAGGAGACCCCTGCACCTTCGGAAACTCCCCAGGCCCAGGTTGCGGGGAGGGTTGGTCACTCGACCCTCCGCCCACCTTCCGGGCCTCGCCCACGCTCTGGCTTACGCACCGCTTCCCCAACGTCCCTCAGCACTCTGAACAGCCACCACGGGGAAGGGTTTGTGACCGCCGAAAGGCTGGTTCAGGACCAGTGACTGGTCCCCGTCCAGAACTTCTCCTCGCTCTCGGGGGATGGGGAGGAATGAGAAGAGGGGCATGCTCTGCCGTGTGCCCCCCAGATGCGAGCCCCAGCGTGCGGGCCAGTCTGCGGCTGGGAAGGCGCATGGGTCTGGCCCCCATGGGCGCTGACCACCCGCATGGCCACAGGGTTCTGGTGCCATCGAACCGGGAGGCAGACAGCACATGTCTGGATGCACAGAAGGACCACAGGGACCTAAAGATCCCTGAGGAGGCCCAGCGAATTTATGATGCTCCTCTCCCTGATGGGCCCAGACTTCTCTGCTCAGATCAGACCCAGGGTGTTCCCTGGAAAGGAGAAACAGAATATTGTTTCCCTAATTTGGGTGATAACTAAAACCCAATAATATACCTTGTTAATTTAGTGAGAAGTGGGGGGAAAAGACCATACTGCAAATACAGGGTCCAGGAGGCAGAGGAAGAAATTACATCGCGTGCATGTGAAGTTGCTAATACATATATAGTGCCATATATGGGCGCTATAAATACGGCAGCACGCATTACCCGGATGAGCAGTAGCTCTTCCCCTGCTTGCTGGGCTCCACCCATTCTGCTTTCCTGCTGATTGGAGACTTGGAATGAAGAACAGGAATATGACCAGAAAGAATGTCCTTTTTTTTTTTTTGTTTAAAGCTTCAGAAGAAAAACACGACTTAGCAATCTACACGAAAACACAAAAGCAATCCACAGTTATCCATATTTAGGGGATGGGCCCCGTTGGCCTCTTTGTCCTGCGGTGCTTCTGGGAATAGCAGTTGAGGAAAAATTAAATCTTGAGTTTGTCGGAGCAGAGGAGATCAGACGGGTAGTCGTGATCGGTCCCCGAAGCAAGCTGCTGGCTTTCTGGGTCACTGCACGAGGCCTGCACAAGGCACGCGGGAAGCAGGCGTGGGAGGGGTGCCCGGCTTCTCGGAACTGGCACTGCGCTCTCAAGGAAACAGCGCGTCTGCAGCTTATCTGTGATTTAAAAGACTTAAGTTGGAGGCCTCCAGCGCTCTCCCCTTTCGAGGTGACAGTAATTGAAGGATGGAGCCACGCCATTCTGACATTTATAATCCGGCTGTGGAAAAGGTCAGCCTACTCGTGGGTGCGCCACGGAGCCAGCGGGAGAGGAGTCAGATGTCACGCCACGTGTTTGGTATTTCCAGGGATGCTTTGATTAAGAACGGCTTCAATCTGCAATAAGTGATCATAACCCCTACTCTCCGCCGTACGGAGGGACAGGCTCTGCAGAAATAAGGCCGTCGTTCCCCCAAGGAGGGGTCTGAGTGGAGGCCCACAAGGGCCCTGCGGGCAGCCGTCTGTGGGAAGAAGAGGCCTTCTTCCCCGCTGGGCGCGGCCCGGTGCTGGGACGGGGTCCTGGAGGCGGATGTGAAGGGCTGGAGAGCCACACCCGGGAGGGGCCTTTATCGGGGGACGTGGAGGAGTTGTGAGTGGGGGATGTACACTCGGCCCTCTGAGGGCTCCCGCCCGCTGCCAGCACTGCCTGGGGCAGGGTGGGAGGTGTGAGGGTGCAGGTGGGGACCCCGCCCGGAGAGGCCGTGGCTGCAGGCTGGCATGAAGCCAGGGGACGGGGTGCGGAGGGAGTTCCCAGGGGGCACACTGGGGGACAACACCCTAGAGAGGGAGCTCTGAGGATGGCCCAACTTCCAGCTGCCCCAGTGACCCTCAGGGGTTCTGGCTGGGGGCATCTGCTTCAGTGTTCTTGCAAAGAGGGAGTTAGAGCTGTGTCTGCCCCTGCCATGTCCCTTCAGCTTGTGCACGGGCCTGGCCCTCCTCCTGGGCACTGGGTCCCAAGCGAGAGAGCAGCCCCGGGAAGCAACAGGCCGAGGCACTGGCCGCCCACCGTGCAAGGGAGGAAAGGAGACGTGAGCCCAGCTGTGGGGAGGGAAACCACCCGCTCTCACAGCAGGGCCGCCTGCGACACTGACCCCAGGTCACCAGCGGGGGCTCAGGCTCAGAGATCAACATCTGGTCAGGAGGAGGCTCGGTCTGGGGCCAGGGCCACGGGCCAAGGATGCGGCTGTGTGAGAACTGCAAATCCGGGGACACTCCCTCCCAGACAGAGGCTGAGCCCCAACGCTCCTGATTCGGGCTGCAGCTTGCGTTACTCAAGTGCCAAAGTCCAGGAGGGGGAGGGGATCTGGTCGGCCCAGCCTGGGTCCCTGTGGGAGGTGTCACCCTACGGTAGTCAATCATCGGCGGCCGACGGGAGAGTGGGGGGGTCTCTCCGGGCCGAAGGGACTGTGCCACCATGTGTGGGGTAACTCCCAGGGAAAGGGGCACTGCTGTGAGCCAGGTTTTCAGAAGCACGAGGACATCCTCCCGGGGGTGCTCCCTTGGTGTTTCTGAGCCTAAACCAGTCCTTCTGTCCTCGGAGTCCTCGCCCTGGAGGCAACGGCCTGGGTCTGTAGACGCACTGGTTTCTCGGGGGACGTTTCTTCCTTCAGATTGGTGGTCCGTGGAGAGGCCAGAGCTCAGCATGCAGACATGCCCACGGGCCCCAGATGTTCAGACCGGGGGCGGGCGGGGGTGTGTGTGCCTTAGAGTGCCCACCCCAACCACAGTGCGGGTCAAAGGACGGCGTGGCGGGTCACCTGACCCCCACCACGGAGGCCCCGGCTGGGGACCTGGCTGAGCTGTGGCCTCGGGGTGATGGGCCGTGGCTGGCAGTGGTGGCCGAGCTGCTGGAGCATCAGCAGTCATAGTGACAAGCTGGGTCAGTCCCTGTCCGGAGAGCTTCTCGGGCCCTTTGGGCTGCTGCCTGGGGTGTGGCCCCTTCTCCCTGGGGGCCATACCTCTGTGACACCATCCACCTCATTGCCATACGGGTCCCTCCGCTCAGGGTGGGAGGAGGAGACTGTTTGTGGCGACCCAGGCACCTGCTTATCTTTCTGTCTCCAGACGTGACCAAAAAGGCTTCACCACGCACCACAGCTGTAGAAAGCACAAAGCAGGCTCTGGGAGCGGACACAGGACTTAAAGAAATCCACAGAGGGTGGAAGGCAAGCATCGTAGAGTCCAAGCTGGTGACAGCTGGGGGCACCATGTTTAGGGACGCCAAACGCAGGATGGGCTGGCAGGGCCGGGAGAGAGCGGGGACCGATGGCGTGGAGGGGAGGCGGCCGTCGGGGCCTCGATCCACCCGTCCCCAGGCTGTCTGAGCTGGAGGGGCCACGTTATGGGGTTTGTGTCCCCTTAGTACCCGTGGCTCTTGAGAACGAGGAGGTGGACCAGACGGGAGCAGTGGGCGGCCTGGCAACGGTTACTGCGCAAAAGTGCAAAGCTCCGGGAGAGGGTGGGGGCTCTCGGGGGGTTGGCCTCTGGCTCCCGGGGCTGCATAAGCTCTTCTGAGGAGCTGTCTTAAGCATCCTGAGACTGGGTCCCTGTGGGCTGGCCGCTGAGCGCTGTCCATCGGGGCTTTGATCGCACACCCGGCTACCTACCGACTGGGTCATTGTTCATGGGGCTGGCGTCAGAGGCCGAGTGACAGTGTGGTGAATTATCTGTTTCGGGATGGCCTGCGAAAGCCTCTTCTGCAGAGGCTGCCCGATGGGGAGAGATCGCGGTCCTGTTGGAGGCGCAGAGCAGGATGCCAGTGCCGTCTTGTGTCCGCTGTCCCAGCTTGTTTGCCTTCCTGTTGGGGAGCCTGGCCCCTGACCACCTAAGTGCCCGACGAACTCCCAACGGCAGGGCCTCCACTGGTGGGTCCGGGGGCTGAGCTTGGGGTGGGTGAGCCCAGCGACGCAGCCGAGGGAACCTCCCCAGCCCTGTGCCCACGACTGACCTCCGAATCCCATACCCGACAGGGTTCGGCAGAGAGAGCGAAACGCAGGAAATTCTCCACGAAATAACAGCGACATGCTTCCCAGGACTGAGGACAGGCTTCTCTGTGGGTGTGTGGCCCAGTCTGCTCTTCCGTACCAGGAGGATAACGACAGTGTCCAGCGCGGGGCTGTGGAAAGCACCACGAGGCTGGCCGCGCCCTGAGCTCACGTTACGATCATCGCCACTGACAGCTGCCGGGGAGCCAGGTGCGTTGGATAAAAAACGCGCAGAGCCCCAGACCGTCGTCGGAAGATTCCACACCACCAGGGAGGAAGAGAAATATCCTAAAAACCTCCCAGAAAGAGCAAAAGATCGACAGAGAAAGCGAAGGACCGATTGCCTAGGAAACGGCCAGTCTGAGCAACGCTCCAGGGTCCACGGGGCCGTGCGTTCCGAGCTCGGGGGACGGTTTAAAGCGACGACTTCCTTTGTTGCTGCAAAGGCGCCGAGGGTAGAGACAGCTTCAGCTGGGCGAGAGCTTGCGACACCTGCTTCTCCTAATCCATCTCTGTCCATCCGTGCGCTCATCCGTCCCCTTCTATCCACCCACCGCCCACCCATCTACGTACCACCTTCCCTTTGCCCTCCAAGAACAAAACTCAAGGGTTAGTTTGCCCAGACGGCATCCGGCATCCATACAGCAACGCGGGCTCTAACCCGTGCGCTGAAAGCTCTCATCCCTGGGACCCACTTGCTCCATCTCTGGAAGCCCGGACCTCCCACCCTTCTCAGGATCCGTCTGAAAGCACGAACAGAGAAACGGAAGATGAATCAACGAGGAGGTGGGACAGAACTGTAGTGCACACCAACGGTAAACCGCGTCTGGTTGCCAGAAATGAGGGGGAACGGGAACGAGAGTCCCAGAGGACACGCGTGGGGGACACGGGGCGGAGCGGGGAAGAAGGAAGCAAAGGGTGTTCCGAGTTTCATTCTGTTCGCGGGAAGGTGTAGAGACGGACTCCTTGCAGATGATCACAGATGCCGTAGGTTCAAATACGGACAGCATATTCAAGGGTATTCCCAGGAACGACGGAGAAAGACTACCAGAAAGGGAAACACGATAGAAGAAAGATGCAATAAAGGGGAGTTGGTCCGCCTGGTGACCGGGAGGCAGGGGGATGTGGCTCGAGGACGAAGAAAAGTCAACAGGAAACACAAAATAAAACAGAGACAGTCCAAAGTGAGAGAAACTTGGGTGTGCCTCCTGAGAGAGCTCCCAGGTTAGGGTCACAAGTTTGTCTCTAAGCCATTTCCAAGGAGCATGTCAGGCACGGAAACACGCGTGGAGAAGTTACGAGCGACCCTGAGCCCGTAGCAGCGGCAGAGAAGCAGAAGTACCTGCTGACGCCCAGCGGCGTACTTCAAGATAGAAAGCACTCGGCGGGTAAGGAGGGATGACCGGCATGGCCAGAGGGTCCAGTCAACGGGCGCAGACACAGCCGTGGTGACACAGTCACCTAGTGCTGGGGCTCCCAAGTGCGGGAGCGGGACCCCACGGGCAGAAGAACGGGAAGAAGCTGGTCTCTGGTCACCCCAGGGCCCTCGTCTCGGAAGCCAACGGGTCAATGAGATGAGAGCGGAGCGGAGAAGACTGGGACAGCCTCGTCGTTAGCTGGTCACACGCACCCCTGCACACGGACCCATATGCGTGCAGGGCAGTTCGCAGACGGCGCACACGGTCTTCGAGCACACTCGAAACCATCGGTCACGCACACGGCTATGGGCTAGGTGGTAGTGGACATCTCGGCGAACCGTGGGAAGTAGCTGTCACCCAGCCCAGACTTCCCCTGTCCGGGAGAACACCCGACGTACTGTGACGACCCCTCCCTCTGAATAAATACAACTTTTTCCCCTTACGTGCACTGATAAGTTGGAAAGAAAGGAACGATGAAGTCAAAAACTCAGTGCAGGCAGGTACCCCTCCAAGTCTTTGGATTTTTGCCCCAAGGGCAAAAAATTGGAATAATAAGCAAAACCCTGGGCCAGGTGGGGAGTCTAGTAGGAACCCCTCATTCTCATCATTAGGGAACCAGAAATAACCCTCGATTCCCACTGCAAGGAGAACAACCGACTTTTAAATTTGGTACTAAGAGGAGGGAAGACAATTTCCCTCGGGCATACATCAACACATATGGGCTCTTCTTACTCAGGAAGCTTTGGTGGGTACCACACGATCCGTTGGCATTTCTCAAAGGCCCCCTCTGCCATTCCGGGGAGGGAGCCCTCAGGCTGCCCCCACTAGTGCTTCTGCACATTCGAAGTACCTGGAGAGCCTTTAACTGTTTCAGTGCCTGGGCCGCACGGCAGGCCCGCTAAGCCTGACGATCTGCTGCTGGGATTCAGGCCTCTGTATTCTTCAGAAGGTCTCCAGAGGGTTCTAATACGCAACCAAAGGGGAGAACCACTGTCCTATAAACCGTGTGGTCACTGGGGTGAGAGCGAGAGACTTCCGGGTGCCTGTGTAGGGAGGTACTCCCACATCAGCCCATCCCCGTTTGTCCATCCGTCCTTCCGTACATTCTCTTTCCTTCTCTCCGTCGTCCACCCTTCCTTCCTTCCGCTCCATCCGCTCACTCATCCATCCGCCCATCCTGGCAACAAGTATGTTTCCAGCCCCTTGAGCTCGTCCGTGTTCTAGGCACCGGAGATACAGAAGTAGGGGAAATGGCCCAAATTCCTGGTCTTGAGCAGCTCTTGCATTGGCACGGGGTAAAGCAGATCTGAAAACCAAGTCCCGTGTGGGGATGTCCCCCGTGGAGGGGGAACGTGGGAGGGAGGACCCTCGAGGCCTGACGGGAAAGGCTGTTGAACTACAGTCCCCTGTGTGGCTGCGGTCTAGGCCGAGCGGGATGACTCCCCAGCCAAGCGCTCCCCGGACATGCGTCCCAAGACTCTGGTCCTACGTCTCCTCGTTTGTACAGTGGGGATGACAATATCACGTTCCCCGAGAGATTACTTATTTGCTCACTCGTTTATTCATGCACACACACACGCCCGAGACAGAGCATCAGAACGCCCGGGGCGATGACGGCAGAGGAGGCCCTCGCGACGCTAGCTGCTCTTGCTTTCCCGGCCCTTATTGTGACGCTGACTGGCAGAGCAGCTGCTGGCTTACAGCAGGAAAAGTACCAGGTTTAGAAGCAGAAAACTCGAGCTCTATTCTTAATGATGCCACTTACTCTGAATGCGATCTGGGGCAAGGAACATTTACGAAAGGTGTCAGTTAGAATCTCATTATGTTTCAGCTGTCACGGTCAATAATTTGTTCCTTTCCATCAAGATGCTGTGCTTGGATGACTTCTGTTCTCAGTGCCCTTTAAGAAAACGAGGCTGTTTGGGTCTCTGAAAGTGTGCCCACCTGTGTTCTCACTGCCCGTCAGAGCAGGGATCCAGCGTCACCGAGAATGCGGAAGGGCACAGGAGGGCCCGTTTGCGAGCCCAGCAATATCGTTCCTAGCTGCGGAATTTAGAGACCTCGTTCAACTTGTTTCATATAGGTCTTAGAAAAAAAAAAGCAAACCGATGAGAACCAGGGAGAATGGAGCAATGACCCTGTCGGTACCGTCGCGCGTCTTCAGTGGCACGCAGCACAAGGGCAATATCTCGTTGGGAGGGTCTCTGAGTGGCCTGAATGCAGTAGGTATGCTGTCTCATGAGCTTGAGAATTCCTGGGGTTCAGGCCCCCGCCCCAGCGTCAGAAACAATCCCAGGCTGATGCAGAAGATGCCCAAGAAACCGACTTCCACGCAGAGCAGCCGAGCACCTGCAGAGAGAGCCTCTCTCCGAGGACGAGAGCGTCCAGGCTTGAGGACGGAAGCAGAGAACTGTAGGCCCCGTTGAGCAGGCTCCCGTTCTGAGCTAGACCCAGGGCTAAAGTCTCAACGTCCTAACACATTTGCAGTTTATTCCTCAAAAGCCATAGAAGGCAGACGCTTTCAGTATTTACGGACTGGAAGAGGGACCCCTGCGAACCGAGCGTGAAGTCGGTGACAAGTGACTCAGCCCGCATTTAGGTGACTTGGACCCCAGCTGCTTTCAATGTCCCTGTTGTACCGTCTGAAGAGGCCCCAGGCACCCGAAGGGAGAGACTGGGCGGGCTCTGAGCACACAGGGGCACTGCCGCCACCGCAGGACCAGGCTCTGTGCCGGCTAACAACCGCTTGGGAGCGTGGCACACGCCTGGGGCAGGGCGTCCCAGCCAGTATCTGATACCGTGGCTTCTCCCCCGGAGGCCGCTGACGGCCCAGCTGCCTTTCCTGGGCCACAGGCCAGCTCTCTCGTCTCTGACTTCGCCTTCGGCCCGGCTCTGCTGCGGGCCTCCCCGCCACCGCCAACGTCCACCCTCCTTGAGCTGCAAAATCTGAAACTAGACCCGGTATCTCGGTAAAAGCCTCACTTAAGCTGGGCACTGTGGGAGGATTCGTACCATGTTTCCCGGCCGAGCTCCGGGGCCCACCGTAACGACTCCCCCATCGTCCCTACTAACGGGCTTCCTCCCCAGGCGTGGTGGCACTGTTGGCTCGGGCTCCCCCGCCGCGGCCCCGGAATCGTGGAGAAGGCCTCGCTGCTGCGCGCTCCGTGCTTCAGTTCCCTCCCAGCACGCTGGGCTTTAGCTCGTCGCGCACGTGCGCTCGGTCGCGGTGGCCGCTGCGAACCCCGCGGGGGTGACGGATCCTGCCTCCTCCGGGCTGCGGGGCGGGCGGGGGCAGCCCGCAGAGGGGAGGGCGGCGGCCGCTCTGCTCCGGGGCATGGCGCGGACCCCGCGGCGGGCAGCGGAGTCGGGACACCCGGAGCCCCCGCCCGCCCTGGAGAGCTGAACTGACAGTCTCTGAACAAATGGGGGGTTAGCGTGTCCTCCTCGTGGTGCTGCCGGTCTCTGGGACAGCCACACTGTGGATCTGTACAGGCTCGGGCTCTCGGCGGGAAGTCATGAGGGAAAGTGGTTTTGACAAGCCTTGGAATGAACGGGTCTGAATGCACGTGGGCTGTCAGCGTGCGGGGAGCGGCAGGCGCTATCAGGGCCCCGTGGCGGCTTCCTGTCTGCTGGGGGCCCGGCCCGTTGGGAGCGCCTGTGCCACTCACACTCCTGGACAGGCTCCCCTGCCGCACGAGACGCCCCGGGGATGCTTCTGCCCCGGCCGCAGGGGGTGTGGGGAGCCCGCCACACTCGCTTCTGGGTCCCCAGCAGAGACACTGGAATGTGTGTGGGAGACGTCAGGCATTGCCCAGACAGAACGCATGTGGCCCAGGGCGAAGCTGAGACCGGGAAGCAGTTAGCATCCTTTGTTGGGGGTCACGGACAGGAGGCGGCCCAGTCTGGGGCAAGGTCAGGGCATGGCCGCCAGCCTGCCGGGGCGCAAAAACCTGCACCGTGTCTGATGCGAGGTGTGTCCCCAGGTGTCGTCTCCCACGTCCCGCCTGTCTGGACTGCTCCCACCTTGTGGGTCTCCGAAAGTCCGTACTGGACCCGCCTGACTCTCCAGCCTCTCTCCCCCGCCTCGGGTCATGTCACCACCCGCTCTCTCCAGGGTCCGTGCCTTGCCCGTTGGGGGTTGTGCTGCACCCACTCTTACGCTTTCCTTCACGACCCGTCTGCTTGTAGGTGTGCAGGCGTGAGCACCAATCTGCATGAGCCACGAGGCCGGCACGTGGCTGCAGGCCTTTCCCAAAGACCTTGGGGGCCTCTTCCATTTTTGCGGCCGTTATCGTGAGGGGTGGTCTTCTCCACGGTGCTGAGCGAGACGCCGCTCAGGATCCATTTTCCCGTCCTGAGCACTAGCTGGGCGTGTGGACCCCCGTCTGGAACCCACATTTCCCAGCCTTCCTGGGGCTGGGGAAGCCAGGGGCCCCCAGGACTAAATTTGGGCCAGGAGGGCGTGAGCGTTGTGTGCCCGTGTAGGCCCTGACCTTGAAGGCAGAGCAGCAGACATTGGCCGCAGAGCTGGCAGCTCCATGCTGGGGACGGCAGCAGTGGCCGCCCTGCCTCAGTCCCTGACGGCCTTGGAGGCTGGGGCTGTTCATCCTCCCTCGACTTTTACTGCCTTTGCCAGCGGACATGTTATTTTATTTAAGCCAGTGCGTCTCGGAGTGTCTTTAGCTAACAGTCCAAGCTCACCTGGCCCGCGTGTCATGGAGCCTATAGTCTCCCCTTGGGGTTGTCCTCACTCCTGATCTTCACAGTGGCCCCTGTGAGTCAGGGGATGGGGGGCTTGGGGCGGCCACCGAACTCTGCAGATAAGGAAACGGGGGGCCCTGAAAAGGCTGGGTGTTGTCCAAGGTCGGAGATGCAGAGAAGAGACAAGGACCCAAGTCCCTCACCTCCCAGGGATGCTCGTTCCCTGCGTCGGGCTGTCGCGTGTAACCTTCTGAATCAAGACCATAATGTTGTTATTAAAATATTTACTTGCATGAAAAATTTCTATTACCTGAAACTCATGTATTATAGATGGAATCAGTAGCTTAGGAGGAAATAAACAAGAAGAATCACTTTAATAACAAAAGCTATGCAGATAAATTCCTCATTTCAGCAAGCTCTTGGCGGTCCCAAATAAATATATCATTTTTATCAGGCAAGTGCTCTAGAAACAGCATCTTCAGGAAATATGTCAAAATAATCTCTCCGGCTGTGCTGCTTTCTGGAGGAGGAAATGCCATGGTGGCTTTGGCACAGGCCATTGGAACGGAGGGTAATGGGGGGCTGGACTTGCTGGTCTCCAGGCTTCTTTCCAGCCTGCAGGGCCCCGCGGGGGTGTTGGCCACGCTCTCACCTCTTGGCTTCGTGACATTAGCCAAGCTGCTCGCCCTCTCTGGGCTTCTCCCGGCTAATCCTGACAACCGTCTGGGTGTGGAAATTTCATACCCAGCACAGAGCGCTGCTCGCAGATAACACGGGACCTCATTAAACGCCGTCACTACTATTACTGTTCATGTCATGGACGCGCTGTAAGGGGAGGACCCGAGAATCGGGCCTGATACCCACTGGCTTTGTGCACGCACTCAGCATCCCTATCTGTGCTCCTCTCCAGGAGATGCACCACCATCGCCCGGCCCTCCATGGTCCAACCTCAGAGCCCTGCAGCCCCTTGCCCCCACTTTGAGAAGAGCCAGTTCTCACCGAGCCCTGGGGGCATCTACGTCCTGTTCCTCAGTCCCTGTACCCCCTCCGGTCTCTACCCTCACTGTTATGGCCTTTGATCAGGACACCATGGCTTCTGACCTCTGCTCCAGCGTCCCCACATTTTCTACCAGTCTCGAGCTTCCTCCAGGATGGGAGCTGTCCGTCTGTTTGGGACCTCCCGCTGCCTGCAGGGAGAAGTCCGGATCCCTCGCCTGACACGGAGAGCCCTCACACCTCTCCGGCCCAGCAGCCCCGGCATGCCGTCGCCCGTGTTCCCACCCCTGCTTCCGCTCTGGTCTGTCTGCAGTGGTCTCTCCCTTCTCTGGGCATCGGCTCACCCTGCAGGGTCCAGCTCAAGTGTGTCCTTCTGGATGTCACGGACAGAGCACTGGCCCTCTCTGCTGCGGGCTCTCACGGAGTCCTGTCCATACCTCTGTGGTGCCCCCCAGGCCCAGCAAGGCGGGGTTGCCTACCTGTTGGTCCCGTAGTCTGACGCAGGAAGGGAAGGGCGGTACGGAGCCTGCAGCCCTGCTGGCTGGTGAAACCTGGGCTCTGGCCAATCGGGCCAACACCTCCGCTTGGGGGACAGCTGGACGTGTGCATGCTGGGGGAGGAGTTTGGGGAAAGGACATGGAGATGCCCCTCCCCCTTTCCAGCGGTCTTGTACCGCAAGCCCCAGGCAAGAAATAAACTTTCCCTTTCTCCCGCCGGGCAGTGCCCTCCCTCTTGTCCACCTGATTTAGCTAGAGCCCATCCCTGTAGCAACAGCCATCCCTACAGAGCTCTCAGGGTCTCTGTCAGGAAAGGAAGAGAAAGGTGCTCTCTGTGCTGGTAGCTCCTGGCATTTCCAGGCAGAGCAGGCGACGGTCAGCTGAGAACTCGTCCTCTGCACGTTGCTGCCTGTGTGACATCTGTGTGTGCGCGTGGGCGTGCACGAGAGACGCCTAGCTGTGCGCACGGGCGGCCGCGTGTGTGTGCACCTGTGTGTGCTGCAGCGCGGAGTCGCTCACTCCAGCCAAGGCCCGGGCCGTCAGGAGCAGAGCTGGTTTCCCTTGGTAACGCCGGCGCGTCTTGGAAACCAGCCAGCGGGCCTCTGCCCGTCCCTCCCGCGCTGGGCACTCGGCTTTCCCGTGGCGGAGGTGCCCAGCCCCGCCGGCGCGACGCCAGCGCTGTGCGTAATATGCCAGTAATTAGCCTTGTGAACTCACTTCTTGAACAGCCCTCATCTATATTTTAAATTAATTAGGAGATCCACAGGGACTGACTCTGAGGGAGACGATTATTCCTCTTCGCGGGGTTGCGGGGAGCTTCGCTAGTCAAGAAGCATCTTCTTTTCCCCGGAAAATTAAACCAATGCGCCATTAGCCCATCATTTCTAGATGAATAGAGGACTGGGTCTCAACATCATGGTCTCATTTCGGCAAGAAAGAGGCCACTGGCACGCGGTCTTGTCACATGCCTGGTCGAGCAGAACATCCTGAGAAACGTCTCTGGGTCCGTTTGGGAAGAGGAGCTGCCAGGCCGGGAAATGTCCGAGATGACCAACTGTGACAGGGCTATGTGCCAAGTCATCACCCCCGCCCGAGCCTGGGAAGAAGCAAATGCGTTTCCATTTTCTGCTCTTGGGCCAGAGGGGCCTTGCTCAGGGTGGGGACCCAGAGTACATGCGGCGGAAAATCATGACAATTCTGCCCGGCCGGTGAGTGAACACAGCGATATGAAATCAGCCGATCGTGCCTCAGGAGACTGTGCTCTTCTGTCACAGGCCCTCTCAGGACGGCCTTCCAGCTCATACACCTCCTGTCACCCCAGGAGCTGCCCCCCTGACTCAGTGGCACCCCCAGCCTCTGCCGTCTCTTGGCCAGGGCTGCTTGGCCCACGGAGGCACAGTTGACCTGAGCATGGCCAGTCACATTCCCTCCACCAGGAACGGGGCCGTGGCTCCCTTGGTGGTCAGAGTGCTAGTGGCGGGCCCCTCCTCCCTGGAAAAGAAGGAGGAGAAGCAGGAACTTGGAGCCAGGCTCTGAAGCCAGACATTTCTGGGTTCCGATCCTGGCTCTGAGTCTTGGGTCTGATCCCAATCTCATAACCTTGAGCAATCTCAAAACCTTGAGTTTTACCTCTCTGACTTCGGTTTCCACACTTGGAAAATGGATATTTGGTAAAGAGAGAGAAAATTGTTGTTTAGAACCACTGTCATGAGCCTCTCTTGCTGGTTGTGAAATTTCTCTCTAGGGTGAGTGGACCTTGGCTACCAAACACTGGTGGAGACTTAGGTGTTGAAAACAGAGTCTTGAGAATGTGGTTGGACTTTTGCAGACCAAGAGGGAGGGAATCACTGCCTTCTGCATAAGGAGGTAGAGTTGTAGGGTTTCCCCGAGGAGCGGGCTCGGGAGGGGAGGCTCCTTGCGGGAGCCCAGGGCAATGTGGACTTCTCCAGTGCTGTTCTTACAGAACCCAGAGGCCAGCAGCCCCTGCACAGGGATGGTGTGCAAATTCGGGAAACATTCCAAATTAAAAAAAAAAAACAATAACAACAAATACCTGTATTTACAAAAACAAATGGGTTGCCCACTCATGCTTTAGGTCAAAGGGCATTCTTTTTATCCTTGATGTTTTCAGATTTCCCCATGAACTGTTTTTTTTTTTTAATTTTTATTTACTCATTTGACAGACAGAGATCACAAGTAGGCAGAGAGGCAGGCAGAGAGAGAGAGGAGGAAGCAGGCTCAGAGCAGAGAGCCCGATGCGGGGCTCGATCCCAGGACCCTGAGATCATGACCTGAGCCGAAGGCAGAGGCTTAACCCACTGAGCCACCCAGGCGCCCCCCCATGAACTCTTTTTTTTTTTTTAATATTTTATTTATTCATTTGACAGGGAGAGAGATCACAAGTAGGCAGAGAGGCAGGCAGAGACAGAGAGAGAGGGAAGCAGGCTCCCTGCTGAGCAGAGAGCCCAATGCGGGGCTCGATCCCAGGACCCTGGGATCATGACCCGAGCCGAAGGCAGAGGCCTTAAACCACTGAGCCACCCAGGTGCCCCCCCCACCATGAACTCTTAATAGAGAGTTCTTGTTTTCATCACAACTATCTCGATGGTCTGGTGAGCTTTTCTGCACCAGAGGACCAGAGGTTGTGTCCTCTAGATCTGACGAATTCTCTAGTTCTCTTAGAAGGTCTTTTCTCCCTCCATCTCCTAGGAGCCGCACTAGTTATCCCGTATCTGGTGGGCCTCCCGGACTTGCTTGGTCTCTCCTTTTTTTCCTCTCATCTATTCTGTCTCTTTTTGTTATATTTTCTGGGCTATTGGATTTGACTTTTTTTTTTTAAACAGTCCTTCTACATGTTTCAAAAATACCTGTGGCCATATATTTTTAATCTCTAGGAGTTCCTTCGTGTTTTCCGAGTGTTTAAATTTTGTAGAATCATGTTGTTTTATAAGAGATGCAAGGTCTTGTGGTTTCTCCCTGAAGCTACTAGTTAGGGCTGGTGGTGGTGGTTTTCATCCCCTGTTTCAGGAATTATTTCTAATCCCTTAGGGGTCAGCTTCCTTAAATAAGAAATAGAAATAAGGGATATTTCTAATCCCTTAGGGGTTAGCTCAATGCCTTCTCTTTGACGTTACCGGATTTTGTCCCCTTACATGTCTGGTATTCTGGTTGACGAGCGCATGTAGATAGCTTGTATTTGCATTTAGAATAGGTCACACACAGGTGCACAGGTGTTCCGTGGGTGTGGGGGCTTGCTAAATGGTGGAGTTGGCTTTAAATGGGTCACAGGGAACTGTCTTTAGGGCTGGGGGACCCTGAGCCCTAGGTGAGCATGTCTGTTTTTCTGGGATGGGGGGGCTTTTCAATTTAGCTGTAAATCTTTGGGCCTGCCACCTTGGAAGAGGTAGAGCTTAATTCCACTTCCCTTAAGTGACTTTATTGTCACGCATAGAATGCGGCAAACATGACCGCGTGTGGCTTCCACCGTTGGGTCGAAGCGGCACTGTGCGTTCCTCTTGTTCTCGCCATGGGGGAGGTCAGCTGCTGGGTCATGGACATGGTCAGGGGGGCTGCTGCAGAGTCCGGGTAGTGAGGGAGCCATCCTGGACCGACTGTCTGGCCCCACGCAGGTGTTCAGAGGACGCAGTTCTGGGTCCTGTCTGACCGCACCCTCAGGAGAGAGCTGGGCAGGAAGCACCCGCTAAGCCACTCTTGAGTTCCTGACCCACAGGAGCTGCAGGTTAATACAGGACTCAGCTCTGGGACGACCTGTTGTGCAGCACAGGGTGACTAAGACACGGGCCGTCCGTCTTCCTTAAGACAGACGGGCCTGGCTGCTCAGTGTCGGCCCCACGGCGGGGTCAGATGCTCCGTGAATAACCGACCCAAGCACCTACTCTCAGCTCTGTATCTCAGTTCCATTTCTCTGTGACATTTCCCAGTCCCACCCATAGGGCTGCGGAGGGCTGCGTCTGTCTCCACATGTGACCTTGGCGGCCACGTCCTCCACACAGCACCCCCCGCCCGCCGTCCCCCCACGCCCCCCGCCTCCAGAGACTGACCTGTTGCCCTGGACCACTGACGGCTCTGCCCCCGTGGGCTTGGTGGCCGCGCATCTGTGCCTGGCCCAGCCGTTCACGTTCGCTGTCGTGGGGTCTCGGGTGAAGGGGAAGTTAATGCCCATGATTAATCAGCAGAGTTTGATCCCTTCTTTCTAGCAGAGTCAAAGGTCTACAACCGGAAGTGATTAGGAAGATCAGGAGTCGAGACGGTAAAGCTTCTTTCTAGTTTTCAGATGGCGGAGACCTGATGGGCACAGCACGAGTCGTGCACGCCTCCATTGCGCAGCCCAGGTTCCCCGTCTCAGTAGAAGGGCTTGTCCTGATGACCCCAGGGCCCCAGGCAGCTCGCGACCGTGAGGCCTGGCTTGCTTTCGCCATGCCTCTGGGTCATACCAGTCAGGTGTGGTGGCTGTTTCCAAAGCCTTTGCTGAAGGCTGGGAGTCTTAATGAACCAATAATTAGTCTTAAGAACCTAAGTTGACATCAAATTTCCACTAATTCCTTTTTAATTGCTTTTGCACTCGTGTTTTAGCAAATGCGTACCTTGTGTCTCATGGATCCCCAGTCACCCGGGCACTCGGGGCGCCCAGAGGCCCCAGGCTTCCACGGGGATGCTGTAGGGCAAGGCCCCCAGGCTTTGACTGGTCTTCTCGCTCGCCCCCGGCCGCGGACGGGAAGTCCGATCCACAGACGCAGGAAATACTTGCACAAACGGCTCTTCTAGTCCGGAGCCCTCAAAAGCCAAGGACACCCAAGATCCAGAGCTTTAAAGGAGCAGACTTGGGGGGAGGAGGCTGGGGAGCTGGACGCGGAGGGGGCAACTGGCAGTATCTTCTGTATGTCTTTGATTGAAAAAAATTCTGTATCTCTGTCTCCAAACGTGGCTGACAGCTGTGTGGAGGGAAGCTCCTTCTCTGTAGTCTTCAGCTTCCATGTGAAGGTTCTGTCCTCAGTGTGGGTGATACCATCAAGTGAACAGGGATCAGATACCAAATAAAGCCGTTCTGCCTTTGATAAGCATGTAGAGCGAACAGGCTAGTACTGCGGCAGAGTAACTAGGGGACTGTTCTGGGGACATTGCTGGGAATCTGAAAACAGCTCAAGAAGGGATAGGATTCATTCTCCGAAGTGGGTTTGTGACGGGAGGGAGTTTCACCGTCGGTACTTCTAAATTGTCTAGTGTTTCCTTTAAGAACGTGACTTCTGTCATAAAAATTTAAAGGATATTTCTATTTTAGGGGAAAGGAAGGATCTTGTTCTGAAACCTCATGTTTATTTTCCTTGTGCTGATTCACTGAGTCAGCAGACACGTCTGATGGGTGTGGGCTCCGCACGCGCCCCAGGCTGGACCGGGCGCCAGGAGATGGGAAGAGCCAGGCTCTGGCCTCGTGGGCCTCAGAGGCCAGAGGGGGGCCCCGCAGATGTCCTGCAGAGACTGGCTGCTTAGTAGCTGTGGGCTGGGTGGACGAACAGATTGTATCATGCACAGAAGGGCTGCCCCCGAGCCTGCATGTCCCCTTGTCCTGCTGCCTCTTCCCGGGTGTGCACAGACGGTGGTGCGCGCCCGAAGGATGAAGGCTTTGTCCGGTTTAATCAGGTCTGTGACCTCAGCCTCTGGGGGAGTGCCGGGCTCACCGCAGAGCCTTGACGGAAACGTGCTGCTCCACACGTGTCTACAGTGGGTCCTTGTAGGGTTACAGCTGGTCAGGAGAGCAGGCTTGTCGTCACGTGGCCTTCAGTCTCTGTGTCTTTCCCCTGCAGCGGGGACCGCAGGGCACATCCCACACCGGGGACACGAGCGGTAACCGAACAAAGCCTTTACACATTTATCCTCGTCTGGTACCCAGCACATGTAGCTAGACGATCACGATGGCCTTTTAGCTCGTTTTCAACATTTCACCTTCCAGGAAACATATGTGCATGCCTTTCTAGTAATTTCCTTCAGGAACTGTGTGTCCCTGGCAGAGCTGAGTCAGAAAGCGTGTGCGGTCGGAATCGTGGTACAGAACGCAGGCTATACGTGGGACAGTCGGTGCCACTGCCCACCCCTTGTCCACGCCGGCAGGTTCCAGTGGATGCGCACGGTCACGGGATTCTGCGTCCCTCTGATCTCTGGGGAGGTGACACATCTCTCATGTGTGTGCCCCCCGGGAGACCCGGGTCCTGGCCCAGCACGGGAGCTTAATCGCAGAAGCAGACGTGCGGCCCCAAGTAATTAACAAGGAATCAGGCCTTCCACGTGTCTCTCTAAAGAGCATTAAAGACGCTCTAGTTCATAACTGAAAAGGTCCTTCTCACAAGTGATCTCCCTTCCTCCCTCATCCTCCCACCACCCGACAGACGGGAGCGAGACGCTGAGCGTCGGTGCACCCTCAAGCTAATAAGCCGTGTCCTTGTCACTTCTGTCCTTTTCCTGTAATTGCCAGTTCCTGCCTTTGGCCCTTTCCCCCATCATGACATTTGTACTTTTCTCTTTGATTTGCACAAAGCTCTTCCATATCTGCTGGGAACGATGATGTAGGGGCCTCCCTTGTGGCAGATGGGTGACAGAGACCCATGTCCAGGGCAGGCTTCCTCCACTGAGCCATGCCAGCAATTCCTGGGGCTCTGAAAGAGTCCCTGAAGCCTAGAAATGGTCCTCTTTCCGACGCTCCTGCCTCTTAGGGGAGCCTTAGGGGCATCTGTGCGTGGAGGGTGGTGGCATTACCATGGAGACCTGAGCTGCATTGAGTCATGCCAGTGCGTTCCGGCCGGCGCCTTGGTTTCCGTGAAAGCGACTGCACAAGAACGGAAAAGACCAGAACGCAGCGCAAGCAGCAAGCATGAGTCCTGCGTCGGCGACACACGGGCACGTGCTACGCGGAGCCTGCTGCAAGCGCGTCTGACTTTGGCTTCCGGGCAAACCACCGGAGCCCAGCGAGTCAGAGCCCTGGCGCTGGGGGAAGGCTCTGGGGCTCCAGCTGTCTCTGTCGTGCTTGTCGGGGTGACTTGCAGTTGGCCCTCCTCTCTCTGGCCTGTTTCCGCACACCCCCCTTCAGATGGGACCACAGGCAGGGCCAGTCGCTCCCCGCGGCTCATGCAAGCACTTCCGGGCCATACGCCGGCTGGCAGCCTCCTGCTCGGGTCCCTCCCTCGCTTGCTCCAGGTCCCTGTTGCCTTGAGCTTGGAGACCTTCCTGGGCTCAGCTGAGGATCCTCCCCGCCTGCTTCCCCGGTGGGCCCCTCATTTCCTCATAAGCCTCACAAGCCGTCCTTGTGTGAGTGTGTATGTGTGCGGTCACTCACCGTACTGACCGTGTTCCTCGTCCGTCTGGAGAGCAGGCTGCCCACGCATCTCTCTGCTGCAGGCTCTGCTCTGGGCTCACCGACTGTGTCCCGCTGGCCCGAAGCAGCAGCCCACGTGATGGGACTAGAGTCCACTGAAGGAGGCCTTGGACAGCTCCCTCCCGCCTCCCGCCATGAGAGGACACGGCGGTGGTGGCCGGGCCAGACCCCTTGATCGTGGACTCAGCCCCTGGAGCAGCGAGAGATGCACCTCCGTCGCGGATAAGGCCCCAGCTCGGGCATGTTCCTTACAGCAGCCAGGCCGGCACGCACTCCTAGCTTCCTGTGGCTTTGGTCATCTCTCTGCAGTTTTGGGAAGATGGGTCTGAGGTAGCTGTATTTGTAACTTATGGAGGAACCTCCATACTCACTTCCACGGTGGCTGCCGCAGCCCGCGTTCCCCCAGCAGTGCGAGAGGGGTCCCTGCTTCCCGCGTCCTCGCCAACATCTGCTGATTCCCGTGTGGTTGATTTTAGCCCTTCTGACGGGGTGAGGGGATACCCTGTTGTGGTTTTGATCCGCATGTCCCTGATGGTCGGCGCTGTTGCGCATCTTCTCCGGCGTCTGCTGGCCGTCTGGACGTCTCCTCTGCACAAATGTCTCCTGAAGTGCTCAGGCCGCCAAAAGAACGAGTGAACTTGTGCTTGTTGAGCTGTAGGAGTTCTTTATGCAGAACTGGTTTCCACTCTGTCTTGGTTTAGGCCCCCGCGCAGCTGTAGAGGGGAAGGATGGGCTTGCCCTGGGCCATCCTGGAGCCGAATGGCCGGACGGAGCTGCGCGGAGGCCAGACGAAGGTCTGCAGTGCCCTCCAGCTCTCTGTCCTCGGCTGTTCCCTGGGGATCTTTATCGGTCGGCGGAGTTACAGCTGACCTTTGGGTAACACCGAGTGTCTTCTTCTCAGCTGGGGGCTGGGGGCGCCCACGAAGTCTGCAGAGAGGGTCCGTCATACATGAAACAGGACCTTAGTGACGAATGCCTCATGATCCGGGGATGTGAACGTAAGCAGCACAGCAGAGGCGGGGAGGCCCCTGACCTTCTGGAAGGTGGTGTCTTCACTCAGGGAGAGGGGCTCCCTAGTTCAGGGGCTGTGTGTGTGGGAGTCCTAGAGGTGGAGGGGCCATCAAGCCTGTCTTCAGGGAGTAAAGCAAGGAGACATGCATGGGCATCTCTTGGTGGTCTCGGGTCTCTAGCCCTGGATGAGGGGCCACACTGCATGGACCTGCGGGGTTCTGGGACCACTGGAATTTCCTCAGATTGATTGCTTTGTTACTCCCTCTGCATTTCCTCCCAGTTGTCATGAGAAAAACACCAATTTTTTTGTCCTTGGGCTGTGGAGTTGTCTTTGGGGGGATCAGGAAAAGGAGAGCTGTGGGCACGGCCCTTGGTTCACGATTGAGGAGACAAGCTTTCTCTCACGGGTGGGACGAGATGCACACATGCCGAGCGTAGCATCTCTGTGCGGCTGGCACCCGCCACGTGCTCCGACCAGGCTCAGCAGCACCGGGGGGCCCGGGCCTCCAGGAGTCACCCTTGGCCCGTGACAAAGAGAAGTGGGCAAACAAGGAGCTGTTTCCTCACTCGGGTGGTGGCGATGAGGTGCTCCAGACCACCTGCCCACAGGGGCATCCTGCTCACGAAGGCCCCTGGCACGGGCCCCCTTCCCTTCCCACTCCCCTGCAGGGCTCCCGATAGGAACCGCCAGGGAACCACCCACGCTCGAACCTCGATCTTGAAATCTAGGTCTGGGGGAACCCAGACTGCGATACCACAGGGGGCTTGGAGGGAAGTAAGCCCTCCTGTGACAAGAAAGGGTATGTGCTAAGGTTTCCCTACAGGCAGCCCTACCATGTCCAGCCCAGAAATCCCGTCGTGACAGCCCCACGCTTACGACAGTGCTGGAGTCGGCGGCTGTCTTTCCCAGCCAGCGGTCAAGGGCTGTGCTCCATGCTCTGGAGACCAGTGTCCCGAGGAGCCCTGCACTTGGCGTTTGTGTAGAGGGCACGGAGTCTCAGTGGCCACAGAGCCGATTGGGGGGGG
>ML095829.1:0-20783 GCA_003697995.1 Taxidea taxus jeffersonii
TGCACAGAAATCAGTTGCATTTCTTTACACCAACAACAAGACAGAAGAAAGAGAAATTAAGGAGTCAATCCCATTTACAATTACACCCAAAACCATAAGATACCTAGGAATAAACCTAACCAAAGAGGCAAAGAATCTATACTCAGAGAACTATAAAGTACTCATGAAAGAAATTGAGGAAGACACAAAGAAATGGAAAAATGTTCCATGCTCATGGATTGGAAGAATAAATATTGTGAAAATGTCTATGCTACCTAAAGCTATCTACACATTTAATGCAATGCCTATCAAAATCCCATCCAATTTTTTCAAAGAAATGGAACAAATAATCCTAAAATTTATATGGAACCAGAAAAGACCTCGAATAGCCAAAGGAATATTGAAAAAGAAAGCCAAAGTTGGTGGCATCACAATTCCAGACTTCAAGCTCTATTACAAAGCTGTCATCATCAAGACAGTATGGCACTGGTACAAAAACAGACACATAGATCATTGGAACAGAATAGAGAGCCCAGCAATAGACTCTCAACCCTACGGTCAACTAATCTTTGACAAAGCAGGAAAGAATGCTCAGTGGAAAAAAGACAGTCTCTTCAACAAATGGTGTTGGGAAAATTGGACAGCCACATGCAGAAAAATGAAACTGGAACATTTCCTTACACCATACATGAAAATACACTCAAAATGGATGAAGGACCTCAGTGTGAGAAATGAATCCACCAAAATTCTTCAGGAGAACAGAGCCAGCAACTTCTTCGACCTCAGCCACAGCTACTTCTTCCAAGGAACATCACCAAAGGCAAGGGAAGCAAGAGCAAAAATGAACTATTGAGACTTCATCAAGATCAAAATATTTTGCACAGCAAAGGAAACAGTTAACAAAACCGAAAGACAACTGACAGAATGGGAGAAGATATTTGTAAAAAATATATCAGATAAAGGGCTAGTATCCAAAATCCATAAAGAGCTTATCAAAGTCAACACCCAAAGAACAAATAATCCAATGAAGAAATGGGCAGAGGGGGCACCTGGGTGGCTCAATGGATTAAAGCCTCTGCCTTCGGCTCAGGTCATGATTCCAGGATCCTGGGATCAATCCCCGCATCAGGCTCTCTTCTCAGCAGGGAGTCTGCTTCCCCCTCTCTCTCTGCCTGCCTCTCTGCCTACTTGTGATCTCTGTCAAATAAACAAATAAAATATTAAAAGGAAAAACGAAGTGGGCAGAGGACATGAACAGACATTTCTGCAAAGAAGACATGCAGATGGCCAACAGACACCTGAAAAAGTGTTCCACATCACTCAGCCTCTGGGGAATACAAATGAAAAGCACCTCACACATGTCAAAATGGCTAAAATTAACAAGTCAGGGAATGACAGATGCTGGCGAGGATGCTGAGGAAAGGGAACCCTCCTACACTGTTGGCAGGAATGCAACCTGGTGCAACCACGCTGGAAAACAGCATGGAGGTTCCTCAAAAAGTTGAAAATAGAGCTACCCTACAACCCAGCAATTGCACTGCTGGGTATTTTCTCTAAAGATACAAATGTAGTGATCCAAAGGGGCACGTGCACCCAAATGTTTATAGCAGCAATGTCCACAATAGCCAAACTATGGAAAGAACCTAGATACTTAGATGTCCATCAACAGATGAATGGATAAAGAATATTATATACATATATATATAATATTATATATAATATTATATATACATTATATTATATAATATATATTATATATATTATATTATATATATAATTCCATTATATATAATGGAATACTATGCAGCCACAAAAATTAAATCTTGCCATTTGCAATGACTCTGATGGAACTAGAGGGTATTATGCTTAGTGAAATAAGTCAATCAGAGAAAGACAATTATCATGATCTCCCTAATATGAGGAAGTTTAGAGGCAACGTGGGGGGGGTTGGGTGGTAGGAAAGGAATAAATGAAACAAGATGGGATTGGGAAGGATACAAACCATATGAGACTCTTAATCTCAAAAAACAAACTGAGGGTTGCCAGGGGGAGGGGGTAGGGAGAGGGTGGTTGTTTTATGGACACTGGGGAAGGTATGCACTACTGTGAGTGCTGTGGAGTGTGTAAACCTTGCAATTCAGAGACCTGCACCCCTGGGGTAATAATAAAAAACTATTTTTTAAAAATATCAACAAATAAAAGTACAGGGCCAGATGCCTTTCCAGGGGAATTCTACCAAACATGTAAAGAAGAATTAATGCCTATTCTCAAACTGTTCTGAAAAAGAGAAATGAAAAAAAAATCTTCCAAATTCATTCTATAAGGCCATCATTACTCTAAATCTGAAACCAGACAAAGATTCCACTAAAAAAGAGAACTACCGGTCAATATCCCTGATGAACATACATGCAAAAATTCTCAAAAAATGCATAGCAAATCACATCCAAGAATACAGTTAAAAGAATCATTCTTTAAGTCCAAGTGGAATTTATTCCTCGGATGCAAGGGTGGTTCAATATTTACAAAACAAACAATGTGATATACCACATTAATAAAATAAAGGATAAAAAGTGTAAGATCATTTCAGTAGATGCAGATAAAGGGTTTGACAAAGTACAACATCCATTCATGATAAATTCCTTGACAAAGTAGGGATAGATGGAACATACCTCAGCATAAGAAAGTCCATATATGTAAAACCTTCATTTAATATAATCATCAGTGGGGAAAAACTGAAAACTTTTCCTCTAGGATCAGGAACAAGTCAAGGATGCCCAGTCTCACCACTGTTGTTTCACATAGTACTGGAATTCCTAGCCTCAACATTAAAACAACAAACAGAAATAAAAATGCATCCGAATCAGCAAGGAAGAAGAAAATTTTCACTATTTGCACATAACATGATACTCTAAGTAGAAAACCCAAATGATTCCACCAAAAAATTGCCAGAACTGATAAACGTGAATACAGTAATGTCACAGGATACAAAATCAATTGACAGAAATCTGTGCTGTTTCTATACTCCAATAATGAAATAGCAGAAAGAGAAATCAAGGAATCAATCCCATTCATAATTGCACCAAAGACCATAAGATACATAAGAATAAACCTTAACAGGGTGGGAGATGGGGTAATTGGGTGATGGGCATTAAGGAGGGCATGTGATGTGATGAGCACTGGGTGTTATACTCAACTGATGAATTATTGAACATAACATCCAAAACTAGTGATGTGTCATATGCTGGTTAATTACATTTAAAAAAAAAGAATAAACCTGAACAAGATGGCAAAAGATCTCTACTCTGAATACTATAAAACACTGATGAAAGCAATTGAAGAGGACACTGGCCCAAAGACAAACACATTGACCAATAGAGCAGAATGGGAAACCCAGAACTGAAGTCACAACTATATGTTCAACTAGTCTTTAACAAGGCAGAAAGAATATACAGTGGAAGACAGTCTCATCAACAAATGGTGTTGGGAAAACTGGACAGCAACATGCCAGAGAATGACATTGGACAACTTTCTCACACCGCACACAAAAATAAATTCAAAATGGATGAAAGACCTAAATGTGAGACAGAAAATTGTTAAAACCCTAGAGGAGACCACAGGCAGTAACCTCTTTGACTTTGGCCCTAGCAACTTCTTACTAGATATGTCTTATGAAGCAAGGGAAACAAAAGCAAAAATAAACTATTTAGACTTTATCAAAATAAAAAGCTTCTGCACAGAGAAAGAAACCATCAGCAAAATTGAAGGCAATTCTCAGAATAAGAGAAGATATTTTCTTCTTTTTTTGAAAGATTTTATGTGTTTGTCACAGAGAGAGAGAGAGAGCACAAACAGGGGGAGCAGCAGGCAGAGGGAGAAGCAGGCTCCCTATTGAGCAAGGAGCCGATGCAGAACTCAATCCCTGGGATTATGACCTGAGCTGAAGGGAGATTCTTAACCTATTGAGCCACCCAGGCATCCCGGGTGAAATTTTCAAGTGACATATCGAATAAAGTGTCAGTATCCAAAAAAAATATGAATAACTTATCAATCTTAACACCCAAGAATCACATAATCCTTTTTAAAAATGGGCAGAAGACATGAATAGATATTTGTTTTTCCAAAGAAAACTTAAAGATGGCTAACATACCCATGAAAAGATGATCAACATCAGTCATCATCAGGGAAATACAAATCAAAATTACAATGAGATACCATCTCACTCCAGTCAGAATGGCTGAAATTAACAACATAGGAAACCATAGGTGTTAACATGGATTCAGAGAAAGGGGAACCCTCTTACACTGTTGGTGAGAGTGCAAACTGGTCCGACCACTCTGGAAAACAGTATAGAGTTACCTCAAAAATTAAAAAATAGAACCACCTGATGATCCAGCAATTGTGTCACTAGGTATTTATCCAAAGGATACAGAAATACTAATTTGAAGGGATGCATGCTCCCTGATGTTTATAGCAGCATTATCAACAATAGCTGAATTATGGAAGGACAACAAATGTCCATCAAGTGATGAATGGATACAGAAGAAATGTGTGTGTGTGTGTGTGTGTGTGTGTGTATTACTCACCCATAAAAAATAATTATATCCTGCCTTTTTCTGTGAATTGGATGGAGTTAGAAAGTAGTATGCTAAGTGAAATTAGTCAGTCAGAGAAAGACAAATACCATGTGATTTCACTCATATGGGGAATTTAAGAAAGAAAATGAATATGGGGGGGAATGAGAGGCAAACCAAGAAACAGTATTAACTTTAGAGAACAAAATGATGGTTACTGGAGGGGAGTTTGGTGGAGGGATGGGCTAAATATGTGATTGTTATTAAGGTGGGTTCATCACTTGTGATGAACACTGGGTGTTTTATGTAAGTGATGAATCTCTAAATTTTACAACTGAAACTAATATTACACTGTATTAACTAAGTGGATTTTTTTTGCAATTTCAGAGAAAAAAAATTAAGAAGACAAAGATCATCATAATTTTTATATATACCTATATTTACTGTTTATAAGAGATACAAATAGAACATAAGAGAAAAAAGTGAAAGTAAAATTATGAGAAAAAAGTGTAGCATATACTATTTTTAATAAAACCAGTTTGGCTATATTGATATCAGATAAAATATACTTTATGGTAAATTAATAAAGAAGAAACTAAATGACAAAATTTAATTTTATTGAGAAAATGTTACAGTTCTAAATAGGTATGCCCCAATAACATAATATCAAATTATATAACGCAAAAAACTGATAGACTTAAAATAGAAATTTTAAAATCCACAATTATAGTTAGAGTTTATTTTTCTTTTTTATCTAATATCTTTCTGGTTATCTGTAAAAGTAAAAAGGCAAATAATTCAGAAAGGGTATAGATTATTTGAACAATCTATTTAGCAAATCTCATCTAATGGATATAAAACATTGCAGAGTACCAATTATTCCAATCACACTTAGAAAAATAATTACATTTTGAATAAAAATCACTATATCAATAAATATAATATGTATTGTCACTATGCAGAGCAAATTTGATGAAAATAATAGAGTTAAATTATAAATCAGTGACCTAAAAATATACCAGAGGATATCTGTATGTTCATTGAGAAATTAAGAAACAAACTTTTAAGTAACTCTGAGGTCAAAGAAGAAATGATAGGTAAAATTTAAACACCATGTTAAATTAAACAATAATAAAATACTATATACTAAAATTTGAGAGACACAACCTGTATCACATTAAAGTTTCCTTCACATTCTTTGGCACTTTCTCCCCATTGAGATGTGGGGTCTATTTCCTCATATTTTCCCCTCCTCCTGAATCTGGGTGTAATAGGATTTCTTTGGCTAGTAGGATAGGGTGGAAGTGATGCTATGTCATTTCTACACCAATCTTTAGGAGAAGTAGAAGCTGATGATTCAGAAGTCCTCTGAAAAATCAGAAATTTAGAGAACTGTCTAAATGTTACCTATTATCTGGGTATTTTTAGAAAGCAATAAAAGGACCTGAATGTACAAATACATACATTCCATTTCATTTGTCCACATCTTAAATTGACTTGCAAAACACTAGAGACATAGAGGGAAAAAATTACACAAATTACAACTGTTGCCAAGAAAGCCAGCAGAATAGTAGTAGTACTGTGTTAATAGTTGTGAATAAATTACGTGTGGAACCTGGGAGAGGCAGACCACCTCTCTTCAAAAATGAAGCAGAAAAATATCAGATAATATTATACCAGTCTTTTCAGAAATACAGAATTTATGTATTTGTGAAGAGATAGTAATTGCTACTGAAACTGTCTTTAATATTGATGTTTTGTGGAAAAAATTACAAAAGTGGGTATATATAAAAGAAAGGAAAATATTTGAATAAGTGTGGTAATTTCTAGATTTGCCTAAGTATAATATAATAAAAGAGGGAAAAGAAAAAAGCTAACAATTTGTACCTATGAAAGAACCTTTTTGAAAATTTTACAAGTCCTTTTAGTCTAATCAAATTTTGTCATATTATTTTTATTTATACTATATCAAGACCCAAGCTAAATAAACTGCTTATTATATGAAGGATTCATTTTTTACATCACTTCTTTACACAGATATTTGCAAATAAGTGATTTTTTTGAGATGGGTAGATTTTTTTGATTTTTTTGCATGGGTAGAATGCAGAATGAATGATAATGAATTTCAAGCATATAATTTCAATTATTGCAATGATTCAAGACCAAGCAATGAACTGCATGGTCAAGCAGTTGCTCTACTTTACATGTTAAGAAAAAAATAAACCAGGTGCCTGGGTGGATCTCTGGGTTAAGCCTTTGCCTTCAGCTCAGGTCATGATCTTAGGGTCCTGGGATAAAGCCCCACAGTGGGCTCTATGCTCAGCAGGGAGCCTGCTTCCCCATCTCTCTCTGCCTGCCTTTCTGCCTACCTGTTATCGCTCTCTGTCAAATAAATAAATAAAATCTATAAAAAAGAAAGAAAGAAAAAACTAAAACATAAGTAATTCTTCTGGCTACTGAAATTATATTAACAGCACCTAATTGCTAACCAGTTGATTCATCAATAAATGTAAATAAAACAAAAATATAGCAAAATATATTAAAATCCTCAATATATTCAGGAGATGTTATTTCACAAAGGGAATAAAAAATTATGATAGCCATCTGTTTCTCCTTATAGGAATATATATTTTCTGGAAAATTTTTGGAATTCTTTCAAAAAACCTTATTTTATATGACATTTTTAGTGACTTCCACTTCTTGATACCCAAAATTTGTTTTCTGGCTCCTCTGGGCATCTCAGAGAAACTCTCACAAAAGAATATCTAGAAACCAGAATAGAGGGACCACCAGGATTTGCCAACTTTCTGTTTTTTTTAAGTCTATTTTCATATTTAAGACTGTACAAATTCTAATTTGATTTTCATCTTATTTCATTGAAAATAAAAATCAATGTAGTCTATCATTTATAGCCAGAGTAAAGTGAAATGTATTTTATTTTAATTCCATAAATTTCACCATAAACCTAACTTACAGCTTTGATTATACTTTCTAAAAACTAGAGTTTGCCAAAATAATGTTAAGACATGATTGCTATAAATGAAATCCTCATTCATTTTTTAAATCACTTTTTTTAACTCAAAGTATCATTAAGTTCTTCTTGGTCCAAGTTATTAACCAAGAAGATTTGACTAAAATCTTGCCAAAACAGAGACGATTGTGTGCCAGAACATTACATACCCTTACTAATGCTCCATCTCTCAGAACTACCCCATGTGGGTTTCTGTCCATCCGAAGAACCAGCTGCTTGAAACAAATGCCTTACTCGTCTTGCCTGTTATATCACTAGCTGAAATATGCTACTGCCATAATTACCATTCTCAACTTGTGAATAGAGCCAGCAACCAACCAACAATTTATTGAGTACATGGACTGGCGCAGGCGTGTTCCCTGAAAATTCAGTGTGAACAATGTGTTAGCTTACACACAAAATATGAATCTGTGACACTGAAGTTAATATCAAGAAATGAAAATTTTGGAAGGTAGTGAATACCTTAGGAAGTCAACTACCAGCAAAACGTGCTCATATTAAGAATGGGTACTTATATGGAAAGGTATAATTCACAACTTATTTTTATTGCCACTACTCTGGGGGTTCAGCTTGCTGGGAAAAGTGGGACATTTATGATGATATTCCTAAAGATTTTCTGGATATTCATCTCTAGCCTCAAGACTAATTCTTATGACATCTTATGACAATAGTAGCACTGAGGAAAAAAAGAAATGCAAAATAGGGGCAATGCAGGAAGTCGGATCTAACTCACTAGGCACTATGATGGAGTAATTTAGGGCAACTGTGCAAACTGCCCTCCATATCATCCGTGAAAGCTCCCTAATAGAATGTAATTGAGAAGAAGAACTTTACTGTCCCTCTGATGCCTAGATTAGTGTCTGGCATGTAGTCTATTCTCAGTAACTGTTTCCTTAATACATGTGGAGCCAATTTTAACTTACATCAACAGGTTTTCATCTTTCAGTGCCAGATATCCACCATATTATTTAATACATACAATATTGAAACCTAATTGTGATTTATATTTATTGAGTTAAAACGCACATGCCCTTTGAAACAACAATTCCATTTCTATGAATTTATCTCAATATTTTTGCATTGCACACAAAGATAAACATGCAAGAATATTTATTGCAGGACGCCTGGGTGGCTCAGTTGGTTAAGCAGCTGCCTTCGGCTCAGGTCATGATCCCAGCATCCTGGGATCGAGTCCCACATCAGGCTCCTTGCCTGGCAGGGAGCCTGCTTCTCCCTCTGCCTCTGCCTGCCACTCTGCCTGCCACTCTGCCTACCACTCTGTCTGCCTGTGCTTGCTCTCTCTCTCTCTCTCTCTCTCTCTAACAAATAAATAAAAATCTTTAAAAAAAAGAATATTTATTGCAAATTTTTCTATAGTATGAAAGATTGGAAACAACATTTATGTTCTTTAATACATGATGGGTTACATAAATTGTGGTACAACCATAAGACAAAATAACATGAAACTACTAATAGGAATAGAAAGCTCTCTTTATATCCAAATACAATATTAAATATATATTTTAATTAAAAAGGAAGATGTAGAACAGAGTGTATTTCCATTATTGTTAAAATAAATGTAAATGATTTTTAAATAAAAAATAAATATTTTTCATTGGAAAAATAAAACACATGAAGAAATGTACAAAAAATATGATTGTATATTTCTAGAATATCTCTGGAAGAATATCTGGGAAATTGGTTTTTATAGATTTTCACTGGGGAGTAGGAGATAGAAATCATGGGGATTGAGGTATGTCACAGAATAACTTTTTGACTAGTACAATGCTTGTCATGTTCATTAATTATGCCAAAAAATTTTTAAAAGTTTTTAAAACACATTTATTTATTTGAGAAAGAGAGAGAGAGAGAGCAGAGAGAGGGGCAGAGGGAAAAATCTCAGACTCCCTGTTAAATGTGGAGCCCAGCATAAGCCTCAGTCTCAGGACCTTGAGATCATGATGTGAACCAAAAGCAAGATTTGGATGCTTAACTGAGTGAGCCACCCAGATGCCCCCTAAAATAAAATTTAAAACAAAAGAACAAAAGTAATTTGTACCACATAAACAAACATATTTGAAGAAATACTTGGTTAACCAAATTCTTTCAGGACACAGTTGTTAGTATTCTCTGGAAGGGAGTACATCCAACAACTTTCTGGTCATTTGAGAATGTGGTACTGGACTCCCATAATACCTGATGTCTTGTTTTTCCCTTTCTGCTTTTATTTTCCCAGGAATCAGTTCTTTTGTAATGACTTACTGACAGTTATAAATAAATCCAACTTTAGGCAAAATTGTAAAATATTAGTTGATAATTTTCAAAACTGTTTCTCTCTTCCCTTTTCTGCCACTTAACACAGGGCCTGAACCCACAAACATACCCTGATGTCTAAAAGAAATCCTATAGAATACCTTTGTAGATTTAGCCTTTATGAACCAAGTAGTCATCCTTTACGAGTTAAAATTTTCTCTCCAGTTTTCTGTTCTTTATTGGCTAAGTGTTCTTAAAATTTTAAACATAGAAAATTTGAAAAGTTCAATATATTAATGGCTATTTAAGAATATTATATTTTACTTTTCACTGGTAATCTGAGTCTATTTCAAGAAAGAGGATTTTTAAAGAAAGAATATTTTTCAGTCAAGTGTTTGATTAAGCTGGTTGGGGAGTTAATTTGGAGTTAGACTTTTATAAATCACTGACCATGCACTGAACCCATCTAATGAAATATAGTAGCAAACAGGAATTTTATGGCTCAGCAAATCTCTATTCAAAGATGGCAGAAGACATGGCTCAGGAAGAAGAAAAATGATAAAAGCAGAGGGGAATTTTATTTCTGCTTATACATCAATTTTTTTTCCTCTGAAATCTGAGAGGAATCAATCACACAAAATAAATCCAAATGTTGGCCTATCATATGCATTTTCCACAAGTTCTTCACTACTGGTTGTGGTTTGATAATGCTGATAAGAGTAAGCTCTTGATTTTTTGTTTGGTTGACAAGTGATACCTCCTAGGATCCTAGGCTATTTGGAGAAGAGACACTCTCTTTATTTATTATACCTTAGTAAGCAGTAAAAGAAATTTTTACAAAGGTTTTGAAGTAGGCTCCTCAGAAAGGAAAAGAAGTACACGGAAAAAGGAATCAAAAGGATTTTCAAGAAATGTAAGAAAACAAATCCAAATATTGCTTTCTCTACCCTGACATTTCCTTTCAGTAGGTTATTATATTTAAGTAAATATACATTGAGTTGAAGAGAAGTGTACATGTTTAATCTTTCTAATTTCCATCATTTGGTACATTTCTATAGGACAAAAGTCCATTACCTTCGATATATCATACAGCACATTATGTCTACACAGAAAGTATGTCAAATATAACAATAGTCACAACTACATTAAGATAATGAATGGAAATGAATTGAATTATTTTATATCATTTTCAAAGTACAAGAGAAAATTAAATGTATTGTTTACTGAAATAATAATAACATTTCTAGATTTATTTTTTTTAAGATTTTATTTATTTATTTGAGAGACAGAGATCACAAGTAGGCAGAGAGGCAGGCATAGAGAGAGAGGTGGGGAAGCAGGCTCCCTGCAGGGCTCAATCCCAGGACCCTGGGAATATGACATGAGCTTAAGACAGAGGCTTTAACCCACTGAGCCACCTAGGTGCCACAACATTTCTAGATTTAAACATATTAAATTGAACACATTTTATGCAAGTAGAAGATTAAAAATTCACTTGAAATATATTTTATTGGGGCACCTGGATGGCTCAGTTGCTTAAGCGTCTGCCTTTGGGTCAGGTCATGATCTCAGGGTCATGGGATTGAGCCCCTTGTTGGGCTCCCTGATAAGAAGGGAGCCTGCTTCTTTCTATTCCTCTGCCCTTCCCCCAGCTTTTACTCTCTCTCCCTCTATTTCTCTCTCTCTGAAATCAATAAATAAAATCTTTAATTTTTTAAAAGAAATATGTTTCATTGATTTTAGTATTATAGATACATGATTTATAAATGTTAATTTTGGAAAGTACATTTAATTCACAAAGCAATTGAAGTGTATTTATATGCATTTGCTTTAATAACAAAAATTATTCAAATGTAGAGTTATGCAGAACGTTTTACCTTGTTAAATGTATTTCTATACATTTTAGTGTCTAATGCAGTGTCTTATACATGTAATATTTACAGTTTTATAGTTAAGCCCCATTTCTTTCCTAAAAAAACTAGAAGAAACTATTGTTATGGAGTGAATTTTTGTGTGTCTCCAAAATTCATATGTTCAAGTCCTAAACCCCCAGTGTAATGGTATTTGGAAATGGGACCTTTAGGAAGATATTACAATTAGATGAGGTCATGAGAGTGGAACCCTCATGATATGACTGGAGCTTTTACAAAAGACACCAGGGATCTCTATCTCCCAGTGTGCAAAAAGAAAAGTTCATGTGAGCACATAGTGAGTGTCCATATAAGCTAAGAGCCTCAAAATGAAACCTACCTTGCTGGCACCTTGATCTTCAATTTATTGGCCTCCATAACTGTGATTCACATATTTAATTTCTATCATTTAAGCCACCTTGTCTACAATATTTTGTTACAGCAATCCTAAATAAGGCATTGTCAAAATAAAACATAACCATGATAACTAAAGCTAAAGAAAATAGAGATCTTTAAAGAAATCTAGAGAAACTGAATGTCCTTGGGTACCTTGGGTACCTGAAATATGCTAGTCACTACTGTTTAGGACTGAAATTGTCTGTTTTATAACATTTAAGGTACAATAGGAAACATGCTGGATAACTTAATATTGATTGTTTGGGGAAAAAAAGTAAAATAAAATAATTATGCCCATTTTCAAATTTTACCTGAGAAGAAAACAACCAAAATACAGAGTCTGTGTGGAGAAGTTCCATGAGTCAGCCCAAGGGTCATCAGTGAATGTATCAATGCTGAAGAAGGCCCCCCAAGATGTGCATGGGATTTAAAGAGAACCATTAGGGCATATATTTTGGCCAATGAGACAGTCTTCATCCTCTCTTACTTTGGAAAAGGTCATCTTCTGTCTGGTTAAATAAGCATCAACTTTCACTTCTGGAGAAACCCAAACTTCAATAATATCTTTTTACAAAGTTTTCTGTGTTAGGAAGGAAGAATTTCCTCTGCCCTATGGTCCTTCTAGCTGGACTTAAAATCAAACTGACATGAAATAGAGTACCAAGAGAAAATAAAATTTAATAGGCATATGTATGGGGAAGACACATGGAAATGAAATTTGAAAGATAATGAGATAACAGGAAGCTTGTATGGTCTAAGGAGAGGGGTAGGTGTCTGAGGATATAAAGGGAAGAAAGATCATTAACAAGAAAGTGAAAGGAAATGTTTGGAAAAGCAAGGTTGACCTATTATTCAGAGAAGTTTCGTAGGTAAACGGGAGTCTCTCTTAATATCTTTCTGCCTGGTACAATCTCTCCTTTCCATTATTACTTTAGGCACTTGAGGGAGAGGCAGAGAGTTTTCCTGCGTCTGATGGATTTTGGTACTTTTAACTTGGAATAATCTTTATGCCAAAGTGGCCCATCATGTAGCAACCTGCCCTTGGCCCATACAGCTGATATGCCTAAATTTCCAGCATTCATTTTTTCAGGGTGAGAGAAACTATCTCCAGTAATTCACCATTTAGATGGCCATTAAACTTCTCACTTAATAAAAGATGAAAACTCTTTTGAAAATGTTTCAGTATATACTAATTTATTTTATATTAATTATATAATCATTATATAATTGCATAATTAAGTATAATTAATAATTATATAATTAATATGAGGAAATATTTGGGAATGATTTTAAAAGAAGAAAATTCACTTAGTTCTACAGTACTTTTTTTCAGGATTGTAAATTGGATACTGATTTTAACTTTTTAAAAAATGTGTTCTCCCAGTAAGTGCACAGTGAACAAATTCTTGTGTTTCTTTTAGAATTCAGATCTTACATGTTGTGGAAATTAATTTCCTTTTCATTGACTTGTAGATGGTACAGAAGATTAGATTGTTTCTTTATAGTTATCTATCAGCATATGGCCTCTTTTTTTTATTAAATCCCTTTTGTCACCTTGATTTCTTATAATCTGTTTCTTCTAAAAATAAAGAAAAATGGAGAGAGGGGCAAGATGGTGGAGAAGTAGTAGATCTTGTTTCAACTAGTCCCCTAATGTGAGCTAAATATCTACCAAAACAGTCTGAACACCTGTGAAATCAGCCCAAGATGTAAGATTATACACTGCTGAATCTCTACTGGGTCAGAAGACATCAGTGGAGAGGTAAAGTGGAGTGGGAATATTTGGATTGATATTATAGGATAAACAGTAGGGGGAGGGAGCCACCAGAAGCAACACATTGGAAAGTAATACCCCAATAAGAAGGTGCCCTGTGACTGGGGACCAGCATTAACTTGGAGTCTGGTTAAAAGCACTCAAAAAGAGCAAGAGATCTTAAGGAGCAACTGGGGGAATTGAGTGGTCATGGGCACAGGCATAAGCCCACATTCCCAGGATGGTCACCACCAGCAACCACCAATGCCAATGTCTGTCAGGACCTTCAGTCCGAGGTCCCTAAGCCCACGACTTTCTGCTGCTTGCACCACTGCTCTGGCTTGGCACACTCCAGCCTGCACTTGAGAGAGCCTAATATGGGCACCAGCTGGCAGTCTCTAGGACTGTAGCCTTCTGTAACCCACTGAGTGGTCTGAGTGCTCCCAGCCCATGTCTGAGAAAACTGGGTGTGATTTCCTGTTGGTATCCCTTGGCCTACAGCCTTCCACAACCTTCAAGACCACAGAGTCCGAGTATACACGGGTTAGGCCTGGACCCCAGACAGTAGTCCCGGCAAAGGCAACCATTGGAAGCGGGCTCCCTGGATCAATATAGCTCACAGTTTTAGTGCAACAGGGGTGCAGAGACAATCAGGGGCCTTGGGTGACTACTGGGACGGTGGCTGGGGGTGCACTCCACCTGTGAGAGGTTGCACTGTTCAGTGGAGTTTGCAGAGGCAGAGTCTGTGTGTTCTGGACCACCTAGAGAGGATTCTGGGCTTCTCTCTGAGGTGGAGGCAGACAGATTCTTTCTATGTTCTGACCCTCTGAAAAGTCGCAAAAAGACACCAAAGAACAAAACCCTCCAGAGAGCAAAAGCCTGAAAAACCTGTTTCCACAGGGCCTGGCCCCTTGATGGCTGGCAGAGTGACTCAACTCAAGCAATACTGATGGGAAATCAATGCAGCAGGCCCCTCCCCAAGAAGACAAACCAAAAGAACAAGAGGACAACCACCACAGGGTCCCCATAAAACTGTAAAACCCCAATATCAGGGGAAAACAATATATCAAGCTCCTAGTATGGCCCTAAAACCTGTATATTTCATGAATACAGATTTTCTTTCTTTTTTTTTTTTTCTCATGATTCTTGTTCTTTCAATTGTTTTAATGTATTTACCATTACAATTAGCGGCTTCATACAGCATATTCCATAATAACTTTTTGACTTGAACTTTTTTCATTTATATACCTGTTTCTTTCTCTTTTCTTTCTTCTTAATACACATATAGATATAAGCTTCAAAGTAATCCTTTTTTCCCTCTTCAATATTATCCCTATATATAAACCAGTTTTAATTTCCCTGTATCTCTGGAAAGTTGAGTCCTTTAACAAAGTTAACAAGATATACCCAGGAAAACCGAAACAACCTACCTCAGCCATGTTGAGGATTTGTAACCACCTTTTCATCTTATTCTTCTGTCAGTGTTTCTGTGTATTTGTTTTTGTTCTGGTATTATATAAATCTTATTCGTGGGGTTCATTTTGGCTGGGTTCTTTTTTTTCCTGTTATTTACTTTTGTCAGTCTTTTTCTTAGTTCATTTTTGTTTATGTAGCTTATAATCTTACTTTTGGGGCTCATTTTGTAGTTTTCTCTCTCTCTCTCTCTCTCTCTCTCTCTCTCTCTTTTTTTCTTTTTTCTTTCTCTATGGTGGTGACTTCCAATTGCTCTAAAACTTTCTAGGGTGAATCTTACCTGGATCATGGTTGACATATTCAGGTATATATCGCCTCAACCACCTCTCACCAAAATGACTAGGAGGAGGAACACCCAAAAGAGGAAAAATTCAGAGACTGTATCCTCTGTAGGACAACTATTGGATATGTACATAAACAGTGTGTCAAAAAGGGAATTCAGGTTAACAATTATCTAGGCAATGGCTAAGTTGGAGAAAAGCATTACTGACAACATAGAATCTCAAGTGAAAGCCAATCTGGCAGAAGTTAAAAATGCTATCAATGATATCTAATCTAATCTAAATACTCTAACAGCTAGGGTAACCAAGGCAAAAATGGAAAGAGTGATTTAGAACACAGACTGATAGAAGAGAAGGATCAGGAGGAGACAAATAGCTTAGAAGCCATGTAAACACAATTAGAGAAATAAATGACACCATGAAACATTCCAAAGTCAGAATTATTGGGATCCCTGAGGAGGTGGAGAAAGAGAGAAGACTAGAAGATATAGTTGAACAAATTCTGGATGAAAATGTTCCCAATCTGGGAAATGGAACAAGTGTTCATGTCCTAGAGGCAGAAATGGAACCCTGAAAGATCAATGAATCTAGAAAAACTTCCAGACAATTAATTGTGAAATTCACAAATCGTAATTTTAGACAAAAGTTCATAAGGGAAGCTAAGGTGAAGAGAATCCTTATGTACAGAGTAAGTTCCAACAGAATAACGTCATACCTGTCCACAGAAACATGGCAAGCCAGAAAGGACTGGCAAGGCATATTCAGGGCACTAAATGAGAAGAGCATAAAGCCAAGATTACTTTATCCAGCAAGGCTGACATTCAAAATGGAGGGAGAGATAAAGAGTTTCCAAGACTGGCAAGGTTTAAAAGAGTATGTGGTCACCAAGCTGGCTCAACAAGAAATATTAAGGGGGGGAGGTTCCATAAAAGAAGAAAGAAGTCAAGACTGACATAGAAAAGAAATTTACAGAGACAATCTATAGAAACAAGGACTTCATAGGAAACATGATGTTAATAAAAACATATCTTTCAATAATCAATTTCAACGTGAATGGCCTAAATGCACACATAAAATGGCACAAGGCTGCAGACTGGATAAAATGACAGGACCTGTCCATATGCTGTCTACACGAGGCAGCTTTGGAACCTAAAGATGCATCCAGGCAGAAAGTGAAGGGGTGTAGAAGTATCTTTCATGCCAACAGGTTCAAAAGAAAGATGGGGTAGCAATTCTTGCATCATATAAATTAGATTTTAAGCTAAAGACTGTATTCAGAGACACAGAAGGGCACTATATAATTCTTAAATGGTCTATGAACCAAGATAAAACAATTGTAAATATATAGGCCCCCATATGGGACCATACAATTACATAAGCCAGCTGTTATATAAAATAAAGAGTCATATTGATACAAATACATTAATTGTAAGGGATCTTAACATGTCACTCTCAGTAATAGAAAGATCATTCAAGCAGAAAATCAGTAAAGAAAAAGGAGCTTTGTATGACATATTGGACCAGATGGACCTCACAGATATATACAGAACATTCCACCCCAAAACAACAGAATACATAATCTTCTCAAGCACACATGGAACTTTCTCTAGAATAGACCACATACTGGGTCACAAGTCAGAGCTCAACCAATACAAAAAGATTGAGATTTTTCCCTGCATATTCTCAGACCACAGGGCTTTGAAATTGGAACTCAACTATAAGAAAAAGTTTGGGGGAGCCTGGGTGGCTCAGTGGGTTAAAGCTGCTGCTTTTGGCTCAGGTCATGATCCCAGGGTTGTGGGATCGAGCCCCGCATCAGGCTCTCTTCTCTGTGGACAGCCTGATTCCTCCTCTCTCTCTCTGCCTGCCTCTCTGCCTACTTGTGATCTCTATCTATCAAATAAATAAATAAAATCTAAAAAAAAAAAAAAAAGAAAAAGTTTGGAAGAAATTCAAACAGTTGGAAGCTAAAGAGCATCCTATTCAATAATGTTTTGATCAATGAGGAAATCAATGAAGAACTTAAACAATTCACAGAAACCAATAAGAATGAAGACACATCATTCCAAAACCTATGGGATATGACAAAGGCGGTCCTAAGGGAGAAATACATAACCATCCAAGCATCACTCAAAAAACTTGAAAAATCCAGAATACACCAGCTGTCTTTGCACCTTAAAGAACTGGAGAATCAACAACAAATTAAGTCAACCCCACGCACAAGAAGGTAAATATAAAGATTAGAGCAAAGATCAATGATTTAGAAACTAAACATACAGTAGAACACACCAATGAAACTAGAAGCTGGATCTTTGAAATAATTAATAAGATAAAAAAACCACTGGCCAAACTAATCCAAAAGAAAAGAGAGAGGACCCAAATTAATAAAATTATGAAAGAAGGGGGAGCAATCACGACTAACACCAAGGAAATAGAAACAATCATCAGAAATTATTATCAACATTTATATGCCAATAAGTTAAGCAACCTAGAAGAAATGGATGCATTATCGGAAAACCTATAAACTTCCAAAAATGAAATAGGAAGAAATTGACAGACTGAATAGACCAATATCTAGTACAAGATTGAAGCCATGACCAAAAACCTCCCAAAAAACAAGAACTCAGAACCTGACAGATTCCGCCGGGATTTCTACCAAAAATTCAAAGAATGCCTAATACCTATTCTCGTGAAGTTGTTTCAAAAAATAGAAACAGAAGGCAAACTTACAGACTCTTTCTATAAGGCCAGCATTATCCTGTTCCCCAAACCAGGCAAAGACCCCATCAAAAAGGAGAATTCCAGACAAATATCCCTGAGGAATATGGATGCCAAGATTCTCAAAAAGATCCTAACTAATAGGATCCAACAGTACATTAAAAAGATTACCCACCATGACCAAGTAGGATTTATCCCTGGGATGCAAGGGTGGTTTAATATTTGCAAATCAATCAGTGTGATAGAACAAATCAATAAGACAAGAGAGAAAAACTGCATGGTCCTCTCAGTTGATGCAGAAAAAGCATTTGACAAAATATAGCATCTGTTCCTGATTAAAACACTTTAAAGCAAAGGGATAGAGGGAACATTCCTCAACTTCATAAAATCTATCTATGAAAACCCCACAGCAAATATCATTCTCAATGGGGAAAAGCTGACTGTATTTCATTAGAGATCAATAACTGGACAAGGATGTCCACTTTCACTACTGTTGTTCAACATAGAACTAGAAGTCCTAGCAACAACAATCAGAAAACAAAATGAAATAAAAGGTATTCAAATTGGCAAAGAAGTCAGACTCTCTCTCTTCACAGATGAAATGGTATTTTATGTGGAAAACCCAAAAGAATCCACCCCAAACTACTAGAACTCATACAGCAATTCAGTAATATAGTAGGATGCAAAATCAATGAACAGAAATAAGTTGCTTTCTTATACACCAACAATTAAATTTTAGAAAGGGAAATTGGAGACTTGATTCTATTTACTATTGCACCAAGATCTATAAGTTAACTGGAAATAAGCCTAACCAAAGAGGTAAAGGAACTACAGAACACTCATGAAAGAAACTGAAGACACAATAAGATGAAAAAGCATTCCATGCTCATGGATCATAAAAATAAACATTGCAAAAATTTCTATACTACCCAGATAAGTCTATACTCTCAATGACATCCCAATCAAAATACCATCGGCATTTTTCAAAGTGCTGGAACAAACAATCTTAAAATTTGTATGGAACCAGAAAGGATCCTGAATTGCTATGGAAATGTTGAAAAAGAAAAACAAAGCTGAGTACATCACGTTGCCTGATTTCAAGTTTTACTACAAAGCTGTGATCACCAAGACAGCATGATACTGTACTGGCACAAAAACAAACACATAAATGAGTGGAACAGATGGACCCACAACTGTATGATCAAATTATCTTCAACAAAGCAAGAAAAAATATTCAGTAGAAAAAAAGGCAGTGTCTTCAACAAATGGTGCTGGGAAAATTGGACAGCTTTGTATAGATGAATGAAACTCGACCATTCTCTTACACCACACCTAAAGATAAACTCAAAATGGATGAAAGACCTCAACATTAGGCAGGAATCTATCAAAATCTTAGAGAAAAACATGGGCAGTAAAATATTTGACATTGGCCACAGCAATTTATTTCAAGACATGTCTCCAAAGGCAAAGGAAACAGAAGCAAAAATGAACTTTTGGGACTTTATCAAGATCAAAAGCTTCTGCGCAGCAAAGGGAACAGTCAAAAAATCAAAGAAGTAACTCACAGAATGGGAGAAGACATTCACGAATAACACTAGAGACAAAAGGGCTGATATACAAGATCCATAAAGAAATCCTCAAACTCAACACTCAAAAAACAGATAATCATGTCAAAAAATGGGCAGAGGACATGAACAGACACTTCTCCAAAGACTAACTCTCCAAATGGCTAACAGACACATGAAAAAATGCTCATCCTCATTAGCCATCAGGGAGATTCAAATCAAAACCACATTGAGATACCATGTTGCACCAGTTAAAATGGCAAAAATTAACAAGACAGTGAACAACAAGTGTTGGAAAGGATGTGGAAAAAGGGGAACCGTCTTACACTGTTGGTGGGAATGCAAGTTGGTGCAGCCACTTTGGAAAACTGTAGAGATTCCCTCAGGAATTAAAAATAGAGCTACCCTATGACCTTGCAATTGCACTACTGAGTATTTACCCCAAAGATACAGATATAGTGAAAAGAAGGGTTATATGTACCCCAATGTTCATAGCAGCAATGGCCACAATCACTAAACTGTGGAAGGAGCCACAGTGCCCTTCAACAGATGAATGGATAAAGAAGATATCTTCATATATACAATGGAGTATTATGCATTATATCTCCATCAGAAAGGATGATTACCCAACTTTTGTATAAACATGGACGGGACTGGAAGAGATTATGTTGAGTGAAATAAGTTAAACAGAGACAGTCAAGTATCATATGCTTTCACTTACTTGTGGAGCATGAGGAATAACATGGAAGACATTAGGAGGAGGAAAGGAAAAGTGAATTGGGAGAAATTGGAAGGGGAGATGAGGTATGAGAGCCTGTGGACTCTGAGAAACAAACTGAGGGTTTTAGAGGGG
>RCUC01085138.1:0-36651 GCA_003697995.1 Taxidea taxus jeffersonii
AAAAAAAAAAAAAGCTGAGCTTAAAGTTTCTGCTCCATCGTCCAACGAGGTTTGGTTGAAGCATGTAGAAACGTTTAAAGCAACTGACAGTCATTTTCGGTTTGCTGAATCTAGTAAAAAAAAATTGGGCTTGCCTTCCCTATGTCTCAGCTTATTTTATTTTTCATTTCCTTTTGCTTCGCCTTATTTTTAGTTTATTTTATAAAAGTACCAGGCTGAAAGGAAAAATAAAGCCAAAACACCCCACAGCTCATCCACAGGCATTTTGAGGAGCGGTATCCTATATTCTGTCATGACAAGCCCCCGCCCCACCCTGCCTTCCCCATGTTGATGTTGGGCTGCCCTGCGCAGAGGTCTCTTCCCAGAGTCTCAAGCAAAGGAGCAAAGAGCCTCCATCCCTGGCATCCTCCCTCAGTCTGTCCAACACACTCCTCAAGAACTGGAAACACATCAGGGGAATGCCGTCCACTTCAGCCTCCTCTTTTCCTCTCTCCATTCTGGGTCCACGATCCCTTGGGTCAGGAAAGGATGTTTCTTCTTCTTCTTCTTCTTTTTTTTAATATTTTATTTATTTATTTGACAGAAATCACAAGTAGGCAGAGAGGCAGGCAGAGAGAGAGGAGGAAGCAGGCTCCTTGATGAGCAGAGAGCCCGATGCGGGGCTCGATCCTAGGACCCTGGGATCATGACCTGAGCCGAAGGCAGAGGCTTTAGCCCACTGAGCCACCGAGGTGCCCCAAAAGGATGTTTCTTTAACTTCCATTCTACCTAAATATAATGTCATCCATCAGGTCTAGTCCTGGATAGAGTTAATGCCAATTAAATGTTTGAAGGATCTGTTCTTTCTCAACATGCCTGTTTTTTAGTCTGTTGTCACACTGCTGAATTCTCTTCAACGTACAAGTTGAATAATAACGTCTGGCCTTTTCATTCCTTCTTTGACAATCTTGATCCAATCTGTAACTTCTTCTCCCCTAGGATACTTTGGGTTTACTAGGGAGAAAGCCATGTTTCCAAAAAGGTGAAAATCACGTTTGCGTTTTTTCAAAATATTGTCTCCTCTTACACAGTGTTAAGAAGTTGTGGCGACAGCATCACTCCTGCCCTCACACAACCACCGCTGGCCCCAGATAGCAGCCTCATAACAAAAAGAGCTCCCAATATCTATTTTTTCCCCCCATCGCTTGTAGTGAACACAAGGCAGGCTTATTCTCAAGTCTCAGCCTAAATGCCACCTCCTGAGAAACATCTTTGTTGATGAGTGCCTTCCCCTCACCATTCTGCTTATTTTAAATTCATGACTTTTATCACAGTGTATTATGTTATTTTTTGTTTTTGACAAGCTCTAATTTATTTATTTTATTTTTATCTTGAACATTTTTTCCAGCCTTATTGTATTTTATTTTTTTGAAGATTTTGTTTATTTGAGAAAGAGCAGGAGACAGCACAAGCAGGGGAAGGGTCAGAGAGAAATAGGCTCTCCCCTGAGCAGGAAGCCTGATGCCGGGCTGGATCCCAGAACCCTGGGACCATGACCTGAACCGAAGCCAGATGCTTAACCATCTGAGCCACCTGGGCACCCTATTTCTCTCTCTCTCTCTCTCTTTTATTTTATTTTTAAGATTTTATTTATTTATTTGACAGAGAGAGAGAGAGATCACAAGTAGGCAGAGAGGCAGGCAGAGAGGGGGTGGGGGAGCAGGCTCCCCACCAAGCAGAGAGCCCTATGCAGGGCTCAATCCCAGGACCCTGGGATCATGACCCGAGCTGAAGGCAGAGGCTTTAACCCACTGAGCCACCCAGGCACCCCTCTCTCTCTTTTTAAAAAAGATTTATTTGTGTGTTTGGGGGAGAGAGAGAGAGCGAGTGTGCATGCACAGGTGCCAAGTGGGGCAGAGGGAGAGAGAATCTCAAGCAGACTCCCTACTGAATGTAGAGGTGGACACGGGGCTTGATCAGATCAAGACCTGAGCCAAAATCAAGTATGACACTCAAATGACTGAGCCACCCAGGTGCCTCTTTCCAGCCTTATTGAGATATAATTGACATATAACATCGTATAAGTTTAAGGTACCCAATGTGTTGATTTGATACACTTCTGTTACAAAAATGATTATCACCATAACTTAGGTAACATCTCCATCATGTCACATAATTACCATTTCTCTTTTGTGCTGAGAACATCAAAGATCTATTCTCTTAACACTTTTAGCTACTTCATATGCCACCTTTACCCATTTATCTATAGAGGGACACTTCTGTTGCTTGGATATCTTGGCTGTAGTGAATACTGCTGGAATGAACCCGGGAGTGCAGCTATGTATTTTAGATCCTGTTTTCATGGGGCACCTGGGTGGCTCAGTCCTTAAATGTCTGCTTTTGGCTACAATCGTGATCCCAGGGATCAATTCCCGCATGGGGCTCTCTGCTCAGCGGGGAGTCTGCTTCTCCCTCTCCCTCTGTGCTCTTTCTCTCTCTCAAATAAATGAATAAAACATCTTAAAAAAGAAAAAGATCTCGTTTTCATTTTCTTTGGATATATGCCCCAGAGTGGGTTTGCTGGATCATATAGTATTATCTTATTTATTTGTTTACTTACTAATTGTCTTCCTTATGGAAATGTGAGATCTACAAGGCCAGGAACCTTATACTTTCATTTATTCTTATATCCCCAATGCCTAGCATACAGAATGGCATATAATGGGTATTTAAAAAATCTCTGCTTAGGGCACCTGGGTAGCTTATTTGGTTAAGCGTAGCTTATTTGGTTAAGCACCTGCCTTTGGCTTTGGTCATGATCCCAGGGTCCTAGGATTAAGTCTTGCATTGGGCTCCTCGCTCCATGGGGATCCTGCCTCTCGGTCTGCCAGCAGCTCCCCCTGCTTGTATGCTCTCTCTCTCTCTCTCTGACAAATAAATAAACAAAATCTTAAAAGGAAACAACAAAAAAAATAAAAATCTCTGCTCAATAAGGAAAAAGGCACTGGAGAGACCCATGTGTATGCTTCGATGATGAATCCTTACTGAGGCATGGATGCAATTGCAACTTTCCTCCCATCTGGCTTTTTTGTTTTGTTTTGTAAAAGATTTTTAAAAATTTATTTGAGAGAGAGGAAATGAGAGAGATTACAGAGGGAGAGATAGAAGCAGACTTGCTGCTGAGCGGAGACCCCAACACGGGGCTCGATCTCAGGACTCTGAGAACATGACCAGAGCTGAAGGCAGACACTTAACTGAATGAACCACCCAGGTGCCCCACTCTTGACTTTTAATCTGGGAAATTTGAAGTCCTGTACCGGTGATTCTGTTCTGCTCTTCAGGAAGGCGGAGTATTTTCAGCTTGAGATGTTCAAGCGTCATAAAAGGAGAGCTGATGGGTGGGTGGGGGGTTCCCCAGGAGAATTCAGGTAGCTGAGGGGTGAGGATAGGACCGTTAACATCACATAGTTCCTTTTTCCAAGAAGGGGATGAGTCACCCTCCTGTGCTTGAAAACACAAAAAGAGAACTAATGCAACCCCAAGAGAAGAGAGGCGAGGGGAAAATGGTTGTGATTCAGAGGTCCACAGGGTCTCTGCGGAGTCTGTTGTCTAATCTGAGGATTTTTTTTGTGGCCCAAAAGGGATCTGGGCAAGTGATCACGGGAAATGATTGTTGCAAACGAGCACCAGGCCAGTGCCCAGGGCTGTGGCTGGAGTGGAGGACCTCGTAAGTACCACATTCCAGAGTGGACAGGCCCAGGCAGGCTGCTGCCGCTCTCTTCACAGCACGCCTCTTTACAGCTGCCGCTAAAGGTGACACCTGCTCTTCCCCTGGGGCATTTCATGGTCAGAGACTGCAGCTGCTCCGGGCAGGCCACTGCCCTGCACTCCCACAGCGAGGACTCCGGGAGCCAGCCGGCTCTCCGCCTCCCTTACCTTCCACATTTGTCATTAGTCAGTTCTGTTGATCCCATCGCCAGACTATCTCTTCACTGTGTTTTGCTTTCTCCTCCCTGGCCCGAGATGGAACTATCATCTTTACTGCAGTGATTTCAAGAGTCTTCCTGAGAGTTTCTTCCAAATAAAATTTGGTTTCTTCTATTTTTACTTTTCACATTTCAGTCAGCAGATCAGAGGCAAGTCTGTCCCCGGATTAAATTCTTCAGTGGATCTTTCCGTGGCTCTGCCAGTCATGGATCCTCACCTTTCTTCTCAGCCGCATCTCATTGTACCTTCCCCCGTCCTCTCAATACAGATTGTTATTCCTTATTTGTTCCGGTTCCTAGAGCTTCTTGTGCTTTTTGTTTTTTACACTTTCGTGCTTTTGCACGGCAGTTTCACTGTGTCTGGAACAGATCTACTTGTTCCCTATTCCCAGACGCAACCAGTGGGTGATGTCCAGCCCCCTCTTCTTCACTCTTCTGGTCTTAGCTTAAATATTTTTTCCTCCAGTACAGTTGTCAAAGAATTATATATGAGCAGGAGTTTAAGCTATTATTTAACTTGCTGATGAGGGAATCAGCAGGAATGATACTGATTCCAAGATGTGTTGAAAAAGAGGGGTTTATATATTCTGATAAAAAGAGAATGCCAAGACAACAATGTTAAGTTCTATGCAAAACTGGTTAATGTCCTACAGGGTAATAAAACCATAACTGTTCTTTCCTATTTACTATAAACCAGTGACACTTTACAGGATCATCTCTATTCTTTCAGGGCTGTAAAATGTTCCTTGTCATTGGCGGATTATTTATTTATTTATTTATTTTTTAAAGATTTTATTTATTTATTAGTTAGAGAAAGAGAGAGAGAGAGCAAGCACAGGCAGACAGAGAGGCAGGCAGAGGCAGAGGGAGAAGCAGGCTCCCTGCCGAGCAAGGAGCCCGATGTGGGACTCGATCCCAGGATGCTGGGATCATGACCTGAGCCGAAGGCAGCCGCTTAACCAACTAAGCCACCCAGGCGTCCGTTATTTATTTCTTTTAAGTGACATTTTCTGGAAGAGTCACGTGAAAGTCATGCAGGATTATTCATGATATACTCCGGTATGAAGGCACAGCGTAGGGAAAATAGCCAGTGGTATTGTAAAAGTGTTGTCTGGTGATAGATGGTGGCTACGCTTGTGAGCATAGATAGTGTGATGCATGGAGTGGTGGAACCCTTGGCTATATGCCTCACACTAATGTAACATCGTGTATCAGCTGTACTTCAGTTAGATACACACACAGGTGCACACATTGGTGTGATATAAAAGTATCAAGCAGAGGTGCCTGGGTGGCTCAGTCCATTAAGTGTCCGAATCTTAATTTCAGCTCAGGTCATGATCTCAAGGTCATGAGATTGAGCCCTGGGTCAGGCTCTGAGCTGGATGTGGAGCCTGCTTAAGATTCTCTCTGTTCCTCTCCCTTTGCCCCTCACCACCCCCCAGCCCTGCTGGTGCGTACACTCACGCCCTCTCTCAAAAACTAACTAAATGAAATGTAATAAATAAAAGTATCACACAATCATTCTTTTGCCTTATTTCCAAGTTTGGAATAAAATATTTTTAAGTTCAGAAAAGTCTTTTTTTCTTTCTTTGTCTAAATTAGATCTTCCTCCTGATATACTTCCAGAATACCTGCATATATGCTTTTAGCACTTAGCACAATTATAATTATATGCATCACTTTTATATTCTTTGTTAGGGAATAGGTCACATGATTATGGAGGCCGAGAAGCCCCACGATCTGCACAAGCTGGAGACTTAGGAGAGGTGATGTGGGTAGTTCTTGTCTGAATGCCTGAGAACCAGGAGAGCTAATGGCATACATTTTAGCCCCCAAACCAGCAGGCTTGGGACCCAAGAGGAGTGAAGACAGGACAAAGATCACTGTCCCAGCTCAAGGTAGTCAAGCGGAAGTAGCAGGAGTTTCCTCTCACTCAGCCTTTTTGTTCTGTACAAATCTTCAACTGATCACCATGATACCCAATCACATTAGGGAAGGCAGTCTGCCTTACTCAGTCTAGGAATTCAAATGTTAATCTCATCCAGAAACACCCTCATGGATACACACAGGGTAATGTTTGATCAAATGTCTGGGCAGCCCATGGCCTCATCAAGTAGACACATAAAATAGCACAGGTTTTGAAGCATCAGGGGAGCAGGGACCTCCAGATTTCTATCTGCAGTGACCTTCGAGCACTTCAACCAGATGTGTCTTCCTAGTATCTTAAACTTGAATAAGGCTGAAAGTGAACTCCTTTTTTTTTCTCTGTAATAGCAGATAACCTCCATATTCCACCCAAATACTCCATTCAAAGACTTACTCTCTTTCCATCTTGCTTGCTTTTGTATTAGCAAGTTTATTTGGTCCTACCAGTAAAATATGTTATAATTCATCTATTTCTTTCTATCTCTACTGTAACTACCAGTCTCATTATTTGCCTATTCTGTTGTAGTAGCTTAATTTAGTTTCCTGCCTCAATTCTTGATTCCCAACAACTTTAAGATTTCAAGAAACCAGTTCTCAATTTTCAGAATTTTTTTGTCACCCCAAACAGAAACTCTGTACTCATTAATCAAGAATTCCCCAGCCCCCCTTCCCTTATCCGCTATTCTACTTTCTGTCTCTCTGAATTTGCCTGTTCTAGATACCCCATATAAATGGATTCATATCATATTTGCACTTCTGTGCATGGTTTCTTTCCCTTAGCATAATATTTTCTAGGTTCCTTTATATTGTAGTGTATTATCAGAGTTTCATTACTTTTTAAAGCTGAATAATATTTCATTGTATGCCCATATAATATTTTGTTTATCCATTCATTTGTTGATAGACACTTGGTTTGTTTCCATCTGTTGTGAATAATGCTACTATGACCATTTGTGTGCAACTATCTGTTTGAATCCTTGCCTTCAGTTCTTTTGGGCATTTGCCAGAAGTGGAATATGAGCATAATAAGATAATTCTATGTTTAACTTTTGAGTAACCACCTTGGGTTCACTTCTTGTATATAAGCATCCAATTGTTCTAGCACCATTTGTTGAAAAGATCATTATCCTCATTGGATTATGGTCTTCTGTTGAAAATTAATTGAGTAGGTCTTTTTCTGAATCTCTGTTCTGTTCTCTTACCCCTTGTGTCTATCCTAATGTCAATATCACATTTTCTTGGTTACTATGACTTTATTTTATTTTTAAAAATATTTTATTTATTTATTTGACAGACAGAGATCACAAGTAGGCAGAGAGGCAGGCAGAGAGAAAGAGGAAGGGAAGAAGGCTCCCTGGTGAGCAGAGAGCCCGACGCGGAGCTCGATCCCAGGACCCTGGGATCATGACCCGAGTTGAAGGCAGAACCTTTAACCCTCTGAGCCACCCAGAAGCCCCACTATGTCTTTATTTTAAATCTTGAAACCAGGGAGTATAAAACTTACATACTTGTTCTTTTTCTGAAAATTATTTTGGCTTTTCTAGGTCTTATGCACTTCCATGTATGTTTAGCTTGTTAATCTCTAAAAAGTCTGTAGGAATTTTTGATTTGGATTGAATTGAATCTAGTTCAGTCTGGGAAAAAGTGACATCTTAGCAGTGAAACTTCCAATTTATAGACATGTATTTCTCTCCATTTATGTAAGTCTTTGCTTCTTCTCAGTAATGCTTTGTAGCTTTTCATGTATGGGTCTTGAACATATTTACATATTTTGTTAAATTTGTTCCTAAATATTTCATATTTTTAAATGTTATAATAAGTGGTACTTAAAGCTTCTCAAACTTTTTAATTGTTTTTGACGTATAGAAATACAATTAGTTTATGAATATGACCTTCTATTTTGATACTTTGTTAAGCTTATTTTTATTGCTATTATATTTAAGGATTTCATGGGATTTTCCACATAAATAATCGTGTTGTTTGCAAATAAAGACAGTTCTACTTCTTTCTAAAGTAGATGCATTTTTCTTCCTTTTCTTGTTTGAGAATCTTCAGTACAGTGTTAAATAAAGGTTGAGTGAGTGGACATTCTTCCTGATTTTAGGAAGAAAAAAATCAATCTTTCACCTTCAAGAGATGTTAGCTGTATATTTTTCATAGATATTGATATTTCTGATATTTATATGACCATAGATATTTCATAGATATATGTTTTGATATCATATTTTTCATAGCCCTTTATCAAGTTGTGAAATTCTGTTTTTTCTTTGTTGAATGTTTGTCTTATTTTTATTTTTAAAAAATTTTTTTAAAGATTTTATTTATTTATTGGACAGAGAGAGAGAGAGATCACAGGCAGGCAGAGAGGCAGGCAGAGAGAGAGGAAGGGAAGCAGGCTCCCTGCTGAGCAGAGAGCCCGATGCGATGCGGGGCTAGATCCCAGGACCCTGAGATCATGAACTGAGCCGAAGGCAGAGGCTTAACCCACTGAGCCACCCAGGCACCCCTGTTTGTTTGTTTTAATCATAAATGAGTGTTGGGATGTCTGGGTGGCTCAGTCAGTTGAGCATCTGCCTTTGGCTCAGGTCATGATCCCAGGGTCCTAGGATTGAGCCCCACATCGGGCTCTCTGCTCAGCAGGGAGTCTGCTTCTCCCTCTCTCTCTGCTGTTCCTCTTGCTCCTGCTTTCTCTCTCTCTGACAAATAAATAAATAAAATCTTTTATTTTCAAACTGTTTTTTAATTTAATTTTATTTATTTATCTGACGGAGAAAGAGCACAAGTAGGCAGAACAGCAGGCAGAGGCAGAGGGGGAAGCAGACCTCCTGGCAGAGCAGAGAGCCTAACGCAGGACTCAGTCCCAGACCCTGGGATCATGGCCTGAGCTGAAGGCAGATGCTTCACCACTGAACCACCCAGGTATCCCTAAATAAAACCTTTTTAAAAAATAATGAATGAGCGTTGAATTTTGAAAAATGCTTTTTCTGCCACTATTCTTATAATCATAATGGTTTTACCTTTTTTTTTTTTTTAAAGATTTATTTATTTATTTGAGGGAGAGAGAGAGAGAGAGCGAGCAAGCTGGGGAAGGGGAGAAGCAGGGAGAGAGAGAGAATCTCAAGCAGACTCCTGGCTGAGCACAGAGCCTGAGGTGGGGCTTGATCTCAGGACCCTGAAATTATGACCTGAGCTGAAATTAAGAGTCAGACACTTAACCAAATGAGCCACCCAAGTGCCCCTGGTTTTACTTTTTATATGGATTGATTTTCTTTTTTTTTTAAAAGATTTTATTTATTCATTCGACAGATGGATTGATTTTCAAATGTTGAACTAACTTTGGATTCCAGGATAAACTACTTGTTTTGTGTGTGTGTATAATAAATATTCAGTAAAAGAAAGAATGCGGGGTGCCTGGGTGGCTCAGTGGGTTAAGCCTCTTCCTTAGGCTCGGGTCATGATTCCAGGGTCCTGGGATCGAGCCCCACATCGGGCTCTCTGCTCAGCAGGGAGACTGCTTCCTCCTCTCTCTGTGCCTGCCTCTCTGCCTACTTGTGATCTGTGTCTGTCAAATAAATAAATGCAATCTTAAAAAAAAAAAAGAAATAATGAATGGATCAAGGTGGACTGATGGTGGCTGGGTAGATGAATGGATGGATAGTTGAATAAATGAATATTAATGTGCTTTACCAGATCCAAATAGTCTGACCCTCAGAAGCAACCTGTAAGCAGATTTGATATTTAAATACATTAAGGATTTTGCATCTATGTTTGTGAGGGATAATGACATATATTCTTCTTGTAATATCTTTATCTAGTTTTGCTATCATAAGAACAACAGCCTGATAAAATACGTTGGGAAGTGTTTCTTCTACTTTCTGTAAGAGTTTGTGTAGCATTGGAATTCTTTTTGTTTGAAAGTTTCATAGCCATCATCACTGAATCCATCTGGGCCTAGACACTATTTTGTGGTAGATTGGTAGCTACAAATTTAATACCTTTAATGGATATAGGGATATTCAGGTTATCAACTTCTTATGAGCTTTGGAAGTTTTCATTTTTAAAGGAATTTCATGTAAGCTATTAAATTTATTGGTGTAAAGTTATTCATAGTCTTTCTGATGTCTTTAGAATCTGTGGTGAAATTTCCCCTCCCCTTTTCATTCCTGATATTTATAAGTTGTATAATTTTTTTTTCTTAGTCTGGCTAGAGGCTTATCAATTTTGTTAAAGTTTTAAAAGAAACGGGTGTTGGTTTTATTGGGTTTCTGTAATTTTTTACTTTCTATTTCATTCATTTCTTACATTTTTATTTATTTACTTTTCTTCTGTTTGCTTTGGGTTTGATTTTCTTTTCTTTTTCTAGTTTCCTACAGTAGAAATTTAGACCGTTAATTTATTTTTATTTTTATTTTTTAAGATTTTATTTATTTATTTGACGGCAGAGATCACAAGCAGTCAGAAGCAGGCAGAGAGAGAGGAAGGGGAAGCAGGCTCCCACTGAGCAGAGAGCCTGATGTGGGGCTTGATCCCAGGACCCCGAGATTATGACCTGAGCCAAAGGCAGAGGCCTAACCCACTGAGCCAACCAGGCACCCCTAGACCGTTAATTTAGACTTTCTTTTCTAATATAAGCACCTACCATGATATATATTTCTCTTTAAGAACTATTTTAAATGCGTCTCACAATTTTGATATGTTGTGTTTTTGTCTTTATTTACTTCAAAATAAAAATTTTTCTAATTTCTCTTGGGTTTTATTCTTTGACCTTTGGATTATTTAGAATTATGTTGTTTAATTTCTAAATATTTGGGGATTTTCCAGATACCATTCTGTTACTGATTTCTAGTTTTATTTGGTTGTGGTCAGAGTTAGGTTTAAATATGCTAGATATATAATTTAAATTCTCTATTTATTGAAATTTGTCTTAAAGCCAAAAATATAGCTCATCCTGGTAAATGTTCCATATATTCTCAAGAGGAATGTGTCTTCTGCTGTTGGGTGCAGTGTTCTATAAATGTCAATCAGGTTAGATTGGTTGATAGTGTTGTCTGAGTCTTCTACATCTATTTCTGTCTACTTGTGCTAGTACTTATTAAGAGAGGAGTGCTTCAATTCCCAGTACGTTTGTAGGCTTTCCTAGTTCTCCTGCCAGTTATATCAGTCCTCGATTTATGTATTGTCAGCCTCTATCATTAATAATATATATTTACAATTATTATATTTTCTTAATGAATTGGCCTCTTTATCCTTTAAAAAATTTTTTTAAAATTTATTTATTTGACAGACAGAGATCACAAGCAGGCAGAGAGAGAGAGAGAGAGAGGAGGAAACAGGCTCCCCGCTGAGCAGAGAGCCAGATGCGGGGCTTGATCCCAGGACCCTGAGATCATGACCCTAACCGAAGGCAGAGGCTTTAACCCACTGATCCACCCAGGCGCCCCTGGCCTCTTTATCCTTAAGAAATGTTCCTCTTTATTCTGGAAATACTTCTTACTCTGTTTTTTGTTTTTTTTTTTTAAGATTTTATTTATTGAGAGAGAGAGAGAGAGCATGAGCTGGGGGAGGGTGGCCAATGGAGAGGGAGAAGCAGACTCCCCGCCAAACCCCCTCCAAGTAGCGAGCCCAATGCTGGGCTCAATCCTAGGACACTGGGATCGTGACCTGAGCAGAAGGCAGATGCTTAATCGACTGAACCTCTCAGGTGCCCAGTTCTTGTTCTAAAATCTGCTTAATCTGGGGACACCTGGGAGGTTTAGTCGGTTAAGCATTTGACTTTTGATTTCTGCTCGGGTCATGCTATCAGGGTTGTGAGATTGAGTCCTGGCCTCTGGTTCCCCAGGGAGTCTATCCCTTTCCCTCTCCCTACCCTCCCTGCCCCTGCTCATGCCCTTTTTCTCTCTCAAAAATAAATACATAAAACTATAAATAAAATCTATTTGGAACACCTGTGCTTCTCAGTCAGTTAGGTGGCTGCCTCCCACTCAAGTCATGATCCTGGCCAGGGTCCTGGGATCACATATCAGGCTCTTTGCTTAGTGGGGATACTGCTTCTCCCTTTGACTTCTTTTCTCCCTGCCTGTTGCTCCTCCTGCGTGTGCTCTCTCTCTCTCTCTCTCTGACCAATAAATAAATAAAATCTTTTACAAAATAAATGAAATCCACTTAATCTGATGCTAATATAGGCACTTCAGGTTTCTATTGATTCACATTTGCATGTTATATCTTTTTTCCTTTATAATTATTTTTTCCTTTATAATTAATGTGGGTTTCTTCTTGAAGATAGTATATCATTGAGTCTTAAAAAATTCAACCTGGTTAAGCGACATCTCTATGGATTTTGGCTCAAGTCATCATCTCAGGTTCATGAGACCCAGCTGGGCATGGGCTCGTGCCGGGTGTGGACACTGTGGTGGGCGTGGAGTTGCTTAAGACCCTCTTTGCCCTCTCCCTCTGCCCTGCCCTCTTCTCGTCCCTTGCATGTTCATGCTCTCCCTTTCTAATATAAAAAGAATAATTAAAAAAATCAATCTGAAATTCTCTGCTTTTTAAGTGGTTCAAACCATTTATGTTTAATATAATTATGTGGTTAGATTTAAATGTACCATCTTGCTAATTGTGTTCCTTTTTTAAATTTTCCTGACATACTTTAGATTACAATTTTTTTCCTGATTTCATTTTATCTCCATTAGGCTCATAGCACTTAATTTTTAAAATTTTAATGATTGCTCTAGGACATACCTATATTTTGGAAAACATTTTGCAGTCCCCTTACAAATAATATCATGCCATTTCACATAGAGCATAAAAATCTTACAATATCTGTTTACCATTCCCCTCCCTTTCCTTTGTGCTACTATTATATTTTACTTCTACATATGCTATATAGCCACAATAATTATTTTTACTCTATAAAATATGTTTAATACTTAATATATTTATATTCTTACTGTATAAATATAAATACAGTTATTCTTGCTACAATTATCCTTTTTTAACAACTTTACTGAAATATAATTGACATAAAATACCCACATTTAAAGCATATGATTTGCTAATTTTTTTAAAAAGATTTTTATTTATTTATTTGACAGACAGAGATCACAAGTAGGCAGGGCAGCAGGCAGAGAAAGAGGGGGAACCAGGCTCCCCACTGAGCAGAGAGCCGGATGCGGGGTTCCATCCTAGGACCCTGAGATCATGACCTGAGCCAAAGGCAGAGGCTTTAACCCACTGAGCCACCCAGGTGCCCCTGATTTGCTAATTTTTTACATAAGCATGTCTGTGAAACCAATACTGCAGTCAGGATAGTAAACATACTCCTCACCTCCCCAAGTTCCCCATGCACCTTTGTAATCTCTCCTTCTTCCTCTGCTTATTCCTATTGAGATGATCTTGTGAGTTTTTCTCTTACAACCGGTTAATATGGTGAATTACGCTTTTTTTAAAAAAAGATTTTTATTTATTATTTATTTGACAGACAGAGATCACAAGTAGGCAGAGAGGCAGGCAGAGAGAGGGAGAAGCAGGCTCACCGCTGAACAGAGAGCTCGATGCGGGGCTCAGTCCCAGGACCCTGGGATCACGACCTGAGCCGAAGGCAGAGGCTCAACCCACTGAGCCACCCAGGCGCCCCGTGAATTACGCTTTCAATCTATAATCCTTCCTTTTGGTTCTTTCCCTGGCCTTGGGTAGTTTCCTTACATTTATGCACCTTTCAAAACCCAGCTGAGTACTTGCGGGGGCCTTCTGCAGGTGTCTAAATTCTCTCATGCTTAAGCTGGTTCCACTCCAGGACTCTGCCACATGAACTCTAGCCACTGTGGCCTTCTTGGACACCCAGCACCATATCCTCAGCTCAGGGAGACTACTGGGCTCTGCCTGGCTTTCCCCTCCCTCCCTGTGCAAGAACGGTCTTGGTGTACAGAAGCAATGCTCACACTCGGCTCAAGTTGGGAGACTGTCTGGCAGAGACTATGAGGATGGGAGGGACACACAAGTGAGAGATAGGACAGTGGACTGGAGGTGGCGTTGCAAGGTCGAGGGACAGTTATTTGGGGGAGGGAGATCGAATCATGTATAAAAACCTTACAAAAGGAGGCCAATGATGAGAAGCTGGGAAAGGAGGGGAAATGACCATGTGTTGACCATGATGCTGGCTGCACAGACTGACATGTAGGTCATCTTTCAGCCAACCCAGTCATGATTTTGTGTCTAAATTCACGCCAGGCAGTTTGTAAACGAAGTGTCTTCCTTTAATCACTCTCATTCTCATGAGATTCAGAGTGACTGTTGAAGACCCATTAGCCATCCTTACATGATTGCCTAGGAAGGAGACGAGTGTGAGGGCTTCAGAAGACTCTGTTCCACTTTGGATGGAAGCTCCTTTAAGAACTCCAGAACTCTCTGGAATTGATTAGGATGCTATGCTCCATGTTCTTGGCTACTGTATGTGGCAAGCCCGATTCTTCTTGTTTTGACTTCTCTAGGGAATCCTGCCTTTATACTGGAATACTAGAACTTCATACCCTCCTGGGGCAGATTCCATAGCCAGGGAGAGGGAAGAGGCTGAGTGAGAGGGAAACCATATTTTTCGGTGGACGACGTAGATGGAGTGTAGAAGACTAGGCAGCTGACCGTGCCCCAGAGGTCCAACAAGAAGTAATGAGTGGAGCACTGGCAACAAGTGGGGCCCCTCAAGGCAATGCAAGCATATTACAGATCCGGACAGGCAGTCCACAGCCCACAGCAAAGCTTGCTGACTGTGCAGAGGAAAGAAAGACTTATACCCTCCTGGGTACCACATTCTCTCTCCCAGGTGCCCTGCCTATCATGGGCTCCTTGGATACAGACTTTTGGAACACAGGATTATTGGCAGTTGGTGGAGTCTAAATTATTCATGCATTCTTTCTCTTAACAGCTTGTAGAAACCACAATTCCAGTCTTCAGTTTTTAGAGGAGCTCTGCATTTGAACAGAGGATCTCACTGATAAAGGCTAAAACTAGGAACAGTGAGAGGAATTTAGAAAGAAGACAAAGTGAGTCTTCTCCCTTGCGCACTTTAAAACTTAAAACATTATGCTCAGGGATAAGTAATGAGGCAGGAAATAGAGAGATAAACAGATTGTTTTTTCTTGAGTACGCATTTGCTTCTTCTAGTCTCAGCATTTGATTGCTTTACAGGTTATGCATAATATCCTGTGAACATCGCTCTCGCTGTTTTCCCACATTGTCTAATCATTTATGCATCTGCTCCCCACACCAGAGTGAAATTTTTGTGGATAGAGACGAAGTCTTATTAATCTCTGTATCCCCAGCACCTACTAGTGATGAATGATAAAAATTATTTTCTTACCAAGCATGTATTATTCCAGAAGTCATTTGAATTAGAAATTTCTTCATAGCAAACATCCTATCTTTCTTTTCTGGTGTAAGTAGGAAGTCACTCGGAACAGTCCCTCACAGGCATTTAGTGAATGTTGATGATGCTAATGATGACATCTAGTTTCCATGGCAACATGCACTTACATTTACAATGTTTCTTGGACTACGTGAAATTTGGAAAAAATATATGCTTCTTCCCACATTGTGAGAAATTCTTTTGTATTACAGCATTTCTGTCACCTTATCTTCTTTCTAAATGTGTTTATCCTAAGTAGTTGAATCAATGATCGACACATTGTAGACGATAATGAGGCCAAATTTAGAAATCGTATTGGGTGGGGGGTGGAGAGGGAGAAAAACAGAGGGGAAGGAGGTGGATTGTTAAAAATATATAGATGACAAACTCATTGTAGCACACATTCCCTTTCTCCCTTTTTTCCCTTGCATTGCCCCATTCTGATCCCCATCAACTCAACTCAACTAAATCCAACTTTTTAAATTTTTATTTATTTATTTTTTTTAAGAGCAAGTGTCTGAGTGCGTGCACCAGCAGTGGCAGGGGGCTTGGGTGGAAGGGCAGAGGGAGATAATCTTTTTTTTTTTTTAAAGATTATTTATTTATTTATTTGTTAGAGAGAGAGAGCGAGCGAGCACAGGCAGACAGAGTGGCAGGCAGAGGCAGAGGGAGAAGCAGGCTCCCTGCCAGGCAAGGAGCCCGATGTGGGACTCGATCCCCGGACGCTGGGATCATGACCTGAGCCGAAGGCAGCTGCTTAACCAACTGAGCCACCCAGGCGTCCCAGAGGGAGATAATCTTAAGCAGACTCTGCACTGAGTGCAGAGCCCAGTGGGGGGAAGGGGGCTCGATCTCGCACCCCTGTGATCATAACCTGAGCGGAACTCAAGAATCAGACACGTAACTGACTGAGGCACCCAGGTACCCCAATCCAACCTTCTTTAAACCTTGAAATCACTATACTTTCTGTATAGATCATACTGAAAACTGTGAAAGGGGGACCTAAGCTACTCTCCCTTTTAAAATCCTTTAGAAGCTCCCGATAGAAGCTCATTGGCTGGGCGTAGCAAGCCCTTCTTTAAAGTGTAGCCTTTAGCTACTCTTGGTTCTTTCTCCTAGCTGTGCCCATTTACATCTTCTGCTCAAGCTCTGTCTTAATTTTCTGAACCTTGCTGGTTAACCTTGGATAGGTTATTCCTTTATCACCCATAGGCTTATGTTTGATTTCAAATCTGACTTCAGGCCTCACCTTGCTAGGGAAATCATTCAGGATTCCCTCTCACTCCTGGCTTAGGCACTGACCGCGGTACTTCAGGACACCTTGATTACCTTGTAGGCCATGGGTGTGTAAACCGAGTGCTTCAGTGGACAGCGAACCCTCTGAGAGCAGGAGCTCTGTCTTTTAGCTCTAAATCCCCAGTCCCAGAATGGCTTCAGGCTAACTGAGTAGTTACTGCTTCTGAATGAATGAGTGAAGTGGCCCAGTGATGCCTGGGACTGCTTGTGCTCAAGTTCTACCTCTATTGGAGTTGTTTTAATACATTCGAGAAATGTGATATTAAAACTTAATTCTGTGGAAAAGAGTCAGAACACGTAGCATTGCTAATAGGTCCAAATCTAGGAGGAAGCTTCTGCCTCAGGTCTTGGCAGATTTCCTTGCCTCCCTCTAATCTGTTCTTTTATCCAACAGATGTCTGAGTACTGCAACCTCAAGATGATTAATAACTCAAGGATTGGGGGAGGGGAGTGTTTTTGTACTTTTTTTTCTTAACCAGTACTTTGGACTCAAATCTTTCCATTTCCATGGGTGAGAACAATTCTATTTTCCTTTCTTGAAGTGTGTGCCTTTATAGGTTTAGCTGTGAGTAACTGTTAAAGAATTGATAGTTACTTGTCAGCTACGGAAGAAATGACAGATGGGTGTGGGCTTCCGGGATCTATAGCAGAGAAGAAGAGGGTCCGGGGTCAAGAGCAAGTGGTGATGTCCTCACACTTAGTAAAGGATAGTTGGTTCAGACGAACCTGAGCACAAGAAGAAATCGGCTCCATGTGTTGAGATTGGCCGTGGTTGACTTCTTTACCGAGTTAGGCATCTAAACATATGACTGGGACCCCTTGGGAGGCCTTGGACTTACTGAAAAGGACTGGAAGTCCAAGCAAAACTTTGTATTTTTTCAATCATCAGAAAGTACACATACAGTTCCTGGAATATGACAGTTTCTGTGCTTAAAAGATTGGCAGTAGATCTTGGTAAGCTGGTAGTTCTCCTCCTGGGCTCTAGGCACTAATTTTGTATTTGTGAGCACTTAGGTATACAAGGATCTGTTACCTGCACAAATTGATGGTATTCATCATAACTCTGTAGGATAGCACGATGGGTAGGAATCCCCAGTGTTTCAGATGTGACTTGTATTTGGTTTCCTGAATTTGATTCAGTTAAGATAAACTGCAAATTCTGCGGCTCTTGGTCCTGTGCTTTTGTATCTCCATTATGAAGAGATCTCTGTGCTGGAGGTGGGGGAGGGAGGAGAAAATTCTGAACCAAGGACTGAGAAAGATGGGACCAGGTATAAAATATATACTTCTAAAGAATCAAGGAAAAGGAAGAACAGGTCTGTGTCCAAGGCTGGGTTCTTCTGCTTAACAGTGGTATTGCAAACTAAGGGATTCTGGAAGTATGATTTAGTTATGAAATTGAACAAAGGTTCACTATGGCCAACTAACCATAAATATTTATGCTTTAAAAATATTCCTTACTCATTAAAAAGTGCTTTTTCGTTGTTGTTTTGTTTTGCACTCGACAGACCCAAAATTATGCTGTTGAAGATTTATTTTGAGAATGGATATTAGAGACAATTGAAAAGGTTTCATTCAGAAAGTTGTAGATATAAGGATGAGCGTCAAACTTCCATTCCAATACCAAAGAAGGAAACAGATGTGACACACACTTAATAAAAAATTTAGTGCCTTTCTTGAATCAGAATATTTATTCTAGTCAGCCACATAATAATGAATGTATAATTTCTACAGGGGAATCTGTATCTATCTGACCCAATCAATGCTAATTGTAAACATTTAAAAATTGATTATCAACTCCTGTTTAGTTTCGTTAGAAGAGTGGGGAATAGTAACCCACAGAGAAATGGATATTCTACGGAAGTCCTTCAAGTAGCTAATAAAAGAAATAACTATGATTTATTCTTTATTAAGGGCTAAGTAGTTTACTAAGCACTCTGTCTACTATCTATATAAATTATTAGAAAATTCCTATTAGGTGTTAAAAATTGACATTTAAAAAATAAAGTTTAAATAAGAATTACCCTAATTTTTACAAAAAATAAAGTTTCAATAAGGTGAATGACCAAAGTCACACAGGTAAAACGTGGTAGGAAGTAGAACAGGGATTTGAACTCCAGAGTCTGAACCCAGTGTCCATGCTTATTCAAGTTACTACTAAAATGAGCAATGTACAGTTTTCCCTGGGAATCTCTGGAACTGAAATCTAGGTCTGGCCATTCTAAATACACAGTCTGATTTTTAGCTGTCGGTGCTGGAAACTTGATCCAAAGGAGGAAGTGTGGCTGCATTCTCTGCAACAGTCACTAGATGGAGCTAGTGCACTGAAAAGCCATCATAGTCTTTTTGGAGCCCAGCACACAGGATTTATTCTAGGAAGTCAGCAAAGGCTGGTTTTGATTGGAAAAGTGCTAAAAAGATCACTCCCTCTGACAGTTGGCTTTTTTTTTTCTTTTCTGGATAATGTAGATGAAGAGGAAGATGAGAGGTCTCTGGAGGTGTAGAGAATTGCTAGAGCCAAGAGCTATGTGGGATGAATGCATAATCAACGAATTCTGTTCTTTCCCAGGAGTGGTTTTAATAATCTGATGTGTGGCTGGGCTGGTGGGTTGTGGAAGCAGAGCATGATATTACCCTTCTCTGTGTGTTCTGCCTTAGAGATTCCAGCCTTTCACATTACATAAAACTGAGTGTACCTCGTTGAACCTCTTCCATTTTTTTAAAAAAAGATTTTATTTATTTATTTGACAGAGAGGGCAAGAGAACACAAGCAGGGGGAGCAGCAGAGGGAGAGGGAGGAGCAGGCTCCCTGCTGAGTAGGGAGCCTGCTGCTGGACTTGATCCCAAGATCCTGGGATCATGACCTGAGCCGAAGTCAGATGCTTAACCATCTGAGCCACCCAGGCGCCTAAACCTCTTCCATTTTTAAAGCTAGCAATGGCTGGGGTTTTATATACATTTCATTATATTAATATTAATATACTGATGTATATTTTTTATGTACAAAATGATTTGCTCAAGGTCACACAGGTATTTAATGAGAGAACCCAGGTCTTGTGCCCTCAGCATCACTCAGCCACCGCACGAATGTGCCATCATAATCACTAGGACTAGAAATGCCCAGCCAGTTGTGCCGGGTAACGTGTGTCTGAAGGGACCCAACAGAAAGGAATTGGCCGTCCTGAGTGGGGCAGTGGTTAATGAAAGAAAAATTTGAAAATGTTGAGGCTCATCCTTCCCGCAAAAGTAGAGATGCTAACTTAAGTAAACCTCTGTTGGACAGTGTGGCAGAGTGGGAAGAAAATAATTGAGCCCTAAGCTCCCAATGAGCCTTAGGCTTAGGAATGGCACCGTCCCTAATCTGAGTATAATCCTATCAAGTCTGAGCACATGGCTTTCTCTCTTCTGCCATCGGAGATAACCCCAGTACAGGCCACTACAAAAATCAAGTATACAAAATAATAAAGCGGTGTCTGTAAATAATTCTACCAGTACATCTAAGGGAGGGTGACACATGGGAGGCAGTGAAAGCTGGAGCCCTGTATCCACCCAGAGAACTTTGGCACTCCAGAGTGGCCATGAGAAACCCCCTTAAGCCTCTTGTGTCAACTTGGGAAAATAGTAAGGTTGCATCTGGAATTAATGTGTGGACTCTTGGGGAAAATAGGGTGCCGTTTGTATCCATAGTGTAGCCCCAAGAGAACTTGCTCAAAAAGTACCCTATGTGAGAAAGGGAAACTTAGAGAAAAGAGACCTCTAACAGAGTTGTGGTAATAGTGGGGAAAAGTAGCTCCCCATGTGAAAGCAAACACCGTTGGATGGGTGGAAGAGAGAGCGGGCCCCAGGGTAATGAGTATGAACAATGCAGCTGCAGGTTTCTCTTCAGTGAAATCCATCTCCATTCATTGGGAAAGCATTTACTGTGCTTCAGTGACGTGCCAGGTGGGGAATGCAACATTTTTGGTGTAATCCTAGAGAAATATTTAAGATACACAAAAACAGGAGATTAAGTTTATTGGAGAGAAGGGGATGATAAGAGAAGACAACCCAGAAGACATGTTACTGATTAGGATTATGAAGAATGCATATTTTCTTCAAGAAAGAAAGAATATTTTCCAAGTAGAAAAGGAAAAGAAGGGCATTTGAAACTAGGCACACAATGAAGGCATTTTTCAGACCGGTGGTGTTGTGTTAACAGACCATCCCAAACTTAATGGCCAAAGATGATGGCAATAATTTATTTTGATTGTGAATCTAATTTGATCAGAGCTACTCAAGAATGGCTCAGCTCCGATGAAGCAGCTGCACCCGCGGCTGGTGAATCTACTTTCATAATGGCGGACTCACAAGTTGGTCCTGGCTCTAGGATCAAAGCTCAGCCAGGCTGGGGCTTTGACATAGCTGCTTGGAGTTCTTGGCAGTATGACAGCTTCGTGGCTGCTTTCAAGAGATTATTCAGAGCACATCAAGAAGCTGTGTTACCTTTTATGACCTAGCCTAAAAAGTCCTATAGCTTGCTTCTACCATAATCTTAAACTAATCCAGATTCAAGAGTGGAGAACATAGACTCCACCTATCAAACTGGAAGTGTGTTAAGTCACATATAAGAAAATACTACTGTGAATGCCTTTGGAAATACAATTTGTTTTGGGCACCAAGGAGTGAAACACCATGGCTTGTTCAAGGAATAGTTCATAACACAGGCATTTCTTCCTTCCTAAAACAGTAAGCAATATAGAATTTTTTTGTTTATGGAGGAGGAAGATTCCCATATTAAGTCCAGTTAGGCAAATACCAAAATCTGGGGGCCTTAATATTTTATTTTTCAAACAAATGTAATCCTACTTCCTTTGCCTACTATCAGAATGCTCCCCCTTTACTCCCAGCTACATTGAAATATAATTGACATATAACACTGTAAACATGGAAGGTATACAATGTGGTGATTTGATACACTTAAATATGGTGAAATGATTACCACACTAGGGTTGTTAATATCTCATTATGTGAGGGGTCATATAATCACTGTTTTTTTTTGTTTTTGTTTTTGTTTTTGTTTTTGTGGTGAGAACATTTGATATCTACTGTCTTAGCAAATTCAAGTGTATGATGACAGTATTGTTAATGCCAATGCTGTGCATTAGATTTCCAAGATTTACTCATCTTTTTTTTTTTAAGATTTTATTTATTTATTTGACAGAGATCACAAGTAAGCATAGAGGCAGGCAGAGAGAGAGGGGGGAAGCAGGTTCCCTGCTGAGCAGAGAGCCCAATGCAGGCTCGATCCCAGGACCCTGAGATCATGACCCGAGCTGAAGGCAGAGACTTAACCCACTGAGCCACCCAGGCGCCCCAAGATTTACTTGTCTTAATTGGAATATTATAAGTTTGGACTGACAGCACCCTATTTCCCATACCCAGTAGCCCCCTGGCAACCACCAGTTTACTGTATGTTTCAATAAGTTCAGCATTTTTAGATTCCATATACGAATGGAGTACACATACAGTATTTGCCTTTCTCTGTCTGGCTTATTTCACTTAGCATAATGCCCCCAGGATCCATCTGTGTTGTTGCTGATGGCAGGATTTCCTTCTTTCCTGTGGCTAACTAATATGCTATTGTACCTATGTATAACTGTCTATCTCACACCTTCTCTATCCATTCATCCACCAATGGACACTTAGGTTGTGTCTATATCTTGGCTATTGTGAGCAATGCTACAATGAACACGGGAATGCAGATATCTCTTTGAGATCCTGATTTAATTTCATTTGGATAAATATACCCAGAAGCGGCCTTGCTGGATCATATGATAGTTATGTTTTTAATTTTTGAAGAACTTCCCATATTGTTTTCCATAGTGGCTATACCAATTTACGTTCCCACTAACAGTGCTGAAGGGTTCTCTTTTCTCCACATTCTTGACAACACTTCTTAACCTTTGTATTTTGATGATAGCCATCTTAACAGGTATGAGGTGATAGCTCATTGTGGCTCTGATTTGTATTTTCCTGATGATTAGTGATGTTGAGCACCTTTTCATGTATCTGTCGGTCATTTGATGTCTTCTTTGAGAAAATGTCTATTTAGTTCCTCTGCTTATTTTTTTAAATGTTTCTTTTTTTATATTTTATTTTTTTTTTGAGAGAGAGAGAGAACAGAGGGAGAGGAAGAAGAGATGGAGAGGGAGAAGCAGACTCCCCACTAAGCAGGGACGATGTAGGGCTCCATCCCAGGACCCTGGGATCATGACCTGAGCCAAAGACAGACACTTAATCAACTGAGCCACCCAAGTGCCCTGCTCTGTTCCTTTTTAAATTGGATTTTTTTTTCTCTTGAGTTGTATGAGTTTCTCCTATATTCTGGATATTAACCCCTTATCAGATAGATAGTTTGTAAATATTTTCTACCATTCTGTAGGTTGATTTCTCATTTTGTTGATTATTTCTTTTACTGGGTAGAACTTTTTAGTTTGATGCAGTCCCATTTATTAATTGTCGCTTGCTGTTCTTGTGCTTTTGGTGTGATATCCAGAAATCATTGTGTATTTGCAGGGTGTATTGCTTGGGCTCTCAATTCTATTCCATGATTTTTATGTCTACCTTTATGCCACCACCATGTTTTGATTACTATAGCTTTGTGTATAGTTTGAAACCAGAAAGTATGATGCCTTCAGCTTAGTTCTTTCTCAGAATTTCTTTTTCTTTTAATTATTTATTTTTTTAAAATATTTTATTTATTTATTTGACAGAGAGAGATCACAAGCAGGCAGAGAGACAGGCAGAGAGAGGGGGAAGCAGGCTCCCTGCTGAGCAGAGAGTACGGCGGGGCTCGATCCCAGGACCCGAGATCATGACCTGAGCTGAAGGCAGAGGTTTTAACACACTGAGCCATCCAGGCACCCTTAAATTTATTAAGTATTTTATTATTTCTCTCTTTTTTTCCAGATATTTACTTGATGTCTAGACACACAACTGATTTCAGTATTTTGATATTGTGTCCTGTAAATTTACCAAGTTCATCAATTGGTTCTAATAGTTTTTTGGTGGAGTTGTTAGGGTTTTCTATGTGTAAGATCTTATCATTTGCAACAGAGACCGTTTTACTCTTTCCAGTTTAGATGATTTTTATTTCTTTTTCTTATCTGATTGCTCTGACTAGAACTTCTAGTATTATGTTGAATAGGAGTGGCGAGATTGAGTGCCCTAGTCTTGTTCTTGATTTTAAAAAGGACAAGCTTCCAACCCTTTATCTTTGAGTATGATGTTAGCTGCAGGTTTGTCATATATGGTCTTTATTATGTTGAAGTGTGTTCCTTTTATAACCAAACTACTGAGAGTTTTTGTCATGAAGGGATATTGCCTTTTGTTGGATACTTTTTCTGCATCTATTGAGGTGATTCTATGATTTTTTAAAATTTTATTTATTTATTTATTTGACAGAGATCACAAGTAGGCAGAGAAACAAGCAGAGAGAGAGGAGGAAGGAGGCTCCCAGCTGAGCAGGGAGCACGAGGCACGGCTCGATCCCAGGACCCTGGGACCATGACCTGAGTTGAAGGCAGAGGCCCTAACCCAGTGAGCCACCCAGGCACCCCTCATCATATGATTTTTGTCTTTTATTCTATTAATGTGATTTATCACATTTATTGATTTGTGTATGTTGAACCGTCCTTTCATCCTGGGGTAAATACCTTTTGGTCATGGTGTATGATACTTTTAATAGACTGAGAATTTTTCCATGTATATTCCCCAGGGATTTTGGCCTGTATTCTTTTCTTGCAGTGTTCTTGTATGGCTTTGGTATATAGGGGTGAGGAATTCTGGCCTTGTAAAACGAGTCTGGGGGACGCCTGGGTGGCTCAGTTGGTTAAGCGGCTGCCTTCGGCTCAGGTCATGATCCCAGCGTCCTGGGATCGAGTCCCACATCAGGCTCCTTGCTCGGCAGGGAGCCTGCTTCTCCCTCTGCCTCTGCCTGTGCTCGCTCTCTCTCTCTCTGACAAATAAAAAAAAAATGTCATAAAAAAAAAACAAAACGAGTCTGGGAGTATTCCCTGCTCTTTGAATTTTTGGAAGTGTTCAAGAAGGATTGGTGTTAATTCTTTAAATATTTGGTATAGTTAATGAGGGAAACTATCTGGTCCTGGATGTCAGAAAATTTTTGATTACAGATTCGTTGTTATTCGTGTCTTCGGATTTTCTTTTCTTTCCTTTTCTTTCTCTTCCTCTTCTTTCTTTCTTTCTTTCTTTCTTTCTTTCTTTCTTCCTTTTCTTTCTTTCTAGCTTACTCTCTCTCAAATAAATAAATATTTTTAAAAAACTATTAAAAAAAAGACTCAAATAAATAAGATCAGAAATAGAGATGAGACATTACAAATGAAACCACAGAAATACAAAAGATCATAAGAGACTACTATGAATAATTATACAACAAATTGGATAACCTAGAAGAAACTGATAAAACATACCACCTACTAAGACTTTCTTTATTTCTTTATTTATTTGAGAGAGAGCAAGCTAGAGAAAAAGAAAGGATATGCAGGAGTAGGGGGAGGGAGCAGAAGGAGAGGGAGAAGCAGACTCTCCAATGAGTAGGGAGTCCAATGTGGGGCTCAATCCCAGGACCCTGGGATCATGACTTGAGCCAAAGGCAGATGCTTAACCAACTGAGCCACATAGCCTCCCCAGTCTTCTTTTCTCTTAGTCTAACTAATGGCTTTAAATTTTTTTTTTTAAAGATTTTATTTATTTATTTGACAGAGAGAGATCACAAGTAGGCAGAGAGACAGGCAGAGAGAGAAAGGGAAGCAGGCTCCCCACTGAGCAGAGAGCCCAACATGGGGCTTGATCCCAGGACCCTGAGATCATGACCTGAGCCAAAGGCAGAGGCTTTAACCCACTGAGCCACCCAGGTGCCCCTGGCTTTAAAATTTTTAAAAATCTGCTTAGAAAACCAGCTCTTAGTTTTGTTGATCTTTTCTATTGACTTCTGGTCTTTATTTCATTCACTTCTATTCTGCTGCTTGTTATTTCCTTCCTTCTGCTAACTTTGGATTAATTCCTTCCTCTTTTTCTAATTCCTTGAAGTGAAATTTAGGTTGTTGATTTGAGATCTTTCTTTTTTTCTTAATTTAGGCATTTATCATTATAAACTACTCTCTTAGAACTACTTTTGCTGCACTATAATTTTTGGAATGTTGTGCTACCATTTTCATTTGTTTTGAGATTTTTAAAAATTCACTCTTTGACTTCTTGACTCATTGGTTGTTCTGGAGTGTGTTGTTTAATTTCCATATCTCCATGAATTTTTCAGCTTTCCTCCTGTAATTGATTTCTAGTTTCATACCGTTGTGGTCAGAAAAGATACTTGTTATGATTTCAGTCTTCCTTAATAATACTTATTTTGTGACCTATTAATTTAAGCTGGAGAACATCCTATGTGCATTTGAGAAGAATGTGTATTCTGATGCTGTTGGGTGGAATGTTTTGTATATGTTTGTTAGGTCCATCTATTCTACAGTATGGCTTAAGTGCAATGTTTCTTTATTGGTTTTCTGTCTGGATGATCTATCCATAGTTGAAAGAGGTACTGACCTCCTCTACTATTATTGCATTATTGTCTATTTCTTCCTTCAGATTTGTTAATATTTGACTAATATATTTAGGTGGTCTGACATTGGGTGCATATGTACTTACAATTGTTACATCCTCTTGATGAATTGACCCCTTTATCATTACTATTATATAATAACCTTCTTTGTCTCTTGTTATGGCTTTTGAGTTAAAATTTGTTTTGTCTTATGTAAGTGTAGCTACCCCTCCTCTCTTTTGGTTCCCATTTCTGTGGAATATCTTTTATCATTCTTTCATTTTGAGCCTATGTATATGTATCCTTAAAGCTATGTGAGTCTTAGTAGGCAGCATTTAGTTTGGTCTTATTTCTCTATCCATCCATTTGGTTTATGAATGGAGAATTTAATCCATTTATATTTATAGTAGTTATTGACAGTAAGGACTTACTAATGCCATCTTACTATTTTCTGGCTATTTTATAGGTCCATCATTCCTTTCTTTCCTTCTTGCTGTTTTCCTTTGTGAATTGATGATTTTCTGTAGTGGTATGCTGATCCCCTTCTGCTTATCTTTGTGAATCTACTGTAGTTTTTTGCTATATGGTTACAATGAGGTTCACTTAAAATACCTTACAGATATAACACTATTTTATTCTGATGATGACAACTTCAATTGTATACAAAAACTCTATTCTTTTGCTTCTCCCCCTGCCCTTTGTGTGACTTATAGTTTCCATTTCTGTGGAGTCACATTGGTCTGCTTACCCTCTCTACTGCATCTAAACTCCTACTTTTTTGCTCCAATGGTATGCTGGAACTTATTTGCTTCCACAGAGACTCTCTGGACTTCCACAAACTCTCCGTCATCTGTGGGGGGTTGTCTAAGATAGTTTTCTTCAGAAGCTCCTGGACCATGGCTGAGCAGGGCTGGAACCAGTTCATGGGCCATTGGAGAGTCCACAGCTAGGATAAGGTCTGTATGCTTATGACCTGATACATGGGTGGGTGAGATGGCATGGAACCAGTGTAAGCAATTATTAATTCTCTGATGAATATTCCTAAATACCACTTCCTGAAGCAATGCCAGTGAATTAGGATCATCACTTTATCATAGTTAACTGATATATGTAAACTGATTGGTCACTAGAGGTAACTTTTATTTTAATGTTCAAATTTTATGTTTGTTTTGGTTTCTTTACCAAAGGTAGTGATAATAAAAAACCTTTTCTTGAATACATTTTCAAAGAAATTCTGTTTCTGCTATAACCATACAAATACATTCAAATAACTGCTTTATTAGATTTATCACAAATAACAACTATGTGCTCTATTTGGCCAGAATTGTGGGTTTGTTATCACAGCATCTTTTCAATGTTATACATCTTTCAGTGGCTGCTTTCCAACCTATTCTTGGGTTCACATTATAGTATGACATCACTCCATTTATAAGCAAACTGAGAAATAATTATTTATATTTTATTTAAACAAAAGTATTGTCGACCTATGGTATGAGTTATGGTAGCTAAGATGGAAAACCCTACAATAATTTTTTTATTTTATTAATTACCAAATATTATCTATACCTAACACCAAACAAATCCCTTCTTTATACATTGTAAAAATTAAAGACATCTTATTGCAGTTCAGTATATCCTAGATTTCTACACAAATGCATCTTTGCCGGAAGAACTTCTAGGGTGGTGAGGTATATAATGGTTAAGACCATTGCTCTGGATAAGACAGAGTAGATTTTTATAATGGCTCCACAGATACTAGCTCTGTGATCTTAGACAAGTTATTTCACTTTTTAAAATCTCAGCTTCTCCGTTTCTATGATGTGAACAATAATACCTATTTATGGAGTTACTGAGAAAACTAGAGAACCGATGCTTATGAAGCTCTTGATAAAATTACTTGCATAAGGTCTCCATAAATGTTGGTTTTTAATATCTGTTATTTTGACTAAGTTGAGGTGAAGAGGTATCACATAGTTTTATTTTTTCTATATTTGAATTTATAGATTATTTTTGTAATAGTGGATTTTGCATGTATTTCATGTAAAATTAGGTTCAGCTATGAGTTACAGAGGCCTAAGTAACAGCAGCTTAAAAAATAGTATTCGCCCCCACCTTTTCCATATAAAAATTAGCTGCCCAGGGTTGGTGTAGTAGTTCTTCTCTAAAAAGTTCCCTGGAATCCACAACCCTTAGAGTTTACCCCATTGTCATCTTGAGGCTGTGGTCATTGTCCTCATGACACACAGAATGGTAGCTACAGCCCCAGTGTCCAACTTAGGCAGCTGAGTGGGAGAGTACTTGAAAAAAAAGCGGCTGAGGGTTGCAAAGAGTACAAGGCAGTGGCCTTTCAAGAGAGGTCTCTAAAAGCTGTCATGTATTTCCATTTTTATTCTACTGTCCATAATGTAGGCACATATTCAAACCTAGACACCATGAAAGATTAGAAAATGTATTCTCTTTGCTTGGCTTAGAATTGGAAGTCCTCTTACTGTGAAGGAATGGGGAGCATGGATATTGTGGACACTGGCATATATTTCCCACAATATGCTACTTGTGTATTAAATCAACTCCTGTGAATTGGCTAAAACTGACTCATTAAATCCAAGTGGTATAAGTAAATTCTACCAACTTTGCCAAATACCATTTCCTCCTGGGAACCAGGTCTCCTAATGATATTTCAGTCTGGGTCCTTGCACTTTGGCCACTTTGGGCCACACAGAACTGTCTCGTTTCAATTGGTTGAGCCCCATTCTCTTTTAAAAACATCTGTCTGATCAGACCTATAAATATAGGACAAACAGATGGTTGCCAGGGGAATGGGGGCTAGAAGGATGGGCAAAGTGGGTGAAGGGGATCAATAGATACAGGCTCTTAGTTATGGAATACATCGTGGGAATGAAAGGCACAGCATAGGGAATACAGTCAATGATACTGTAATAGCATTGTATGGTGACAGATGGGAGATACGCTTGTGAACATAGCATAACGTATAGAGATGTTGAGTCATTATGTTGTACACCTGAAAGTAATGCAACATCGTGTGCCAAGGATACCAAAAAAAAATTAAAATAAAATACCCCCCCCCTCATGTATCTGGTATTTGATTAAAAAGCTTTCCCCTTCTTCCCGCCTATTCTGACTAGACTAGTAGGGTTCTAGAGGGAAGGGGCATCATGTGCTCTGTTTCATCTCCCTCCTCCTTCTTCTTGATTATCTTTCTCAGAGTGAGTCAGGGACAGACTGAGCGACACAGATGGAGGCATATTCCTGCCTTTCTTTGGGCCAGGCTCTCTGCTGGCTGTGTGCCTGACGGTCTGCTGGTAGCAGTAGACGCTGCTTTAGGCTCTGCTGGTGTGGCTCGCCCCATGTGCTCCATTGGCATTAGTAGTCCCTTGTGAGTTTCCCAAAGCCACCTGCCCTCCATGGTGCCCTGCTCAGAATGCCGGGGTCCAGCCTCGGCAGGCCCAGGTGTCCCGGAAGGAGGGGTGGCATGGGCGAGATGAATGGGAGAGCCACACAGCGAGTTCTGGTCAGTAGTCAGGCATCTCCATCTTTATTCTGATTACCGAGTTTCTTTGATAGGCAATTTAATTGGGGTGGGGGGTTACAAGCACTCATCAGATAATTTCTCTTTGTTCACCACATGTTGTTTTAGTTAAGCCATAATGGCACAGACTGGTGCCAGGGATGGGGGACAGGGTCTTGCTTCTTGAGTAATCATGTCCCTCAGAAAGCCATGGGAGGTAGCACAAATATGTGCTTTTTGGTAACTTATTCTGGGGTCTGCAGGAAAACAAGAGATAGGTCTATGGAAAACCAGAAGCTATCTGAAGAAACTAGGTATATAGGAGAGAAGTAGGAAGGAGAAGTCGTTACCTTTGCAGGAAGCAGGGTGTATTTTAATGGCTCAGTTTGTGAAAGCTTTGGACAAACATCAACTTAGGGAGGAAACCATCTATTGTGGTGCACATTTAAAGTTCTCCATTGTCCTAGGTACAGAATAATGTACCTCCTTGAGGTTGCTCTGGCCCATAAGCCTGAGAGATGTTTGCCACAGATTAGCAAGGGGCTCTTTATTTGAGAGAGAAACGGGGGTCAGAGGAAAAGGCAAGAGACTAACAGACCATGCTTATCTGCGGGGCTATGCCGCCCTCAGCAGTCACCCATGGGAGGATCCCTCCCTCCACAGGGTTAGGCCTGCATTAATTCAAACCTTAACCTAGTGGGGCAATGCCCTCGACCAGGCCTCATGGCTCCCAACATCAGGCTCTGCAGCCAGTTGTGGAATTTATTTTCTGCATGCTTCAGGAAACGAGACCCCAGAGGGGACCATCTGTCCGTCCCAGGCTGGCTGTGCCCCTGTGTCCTGTCTGTGGTCCTCCTTTTCCTGCTCTGGGGACTGGTCAACAAGCCCAGGGCCCTTCGGCTGCTTCAACATACAACTGGGGCAAGCTCTGACCCCTGCCCTGTTTTTTTTTTTTCTTCTTCTCCTTATTCTGATTATACAGACACTTGCCATTTTAACCCTTTCTGAAGTAAAGTTAGTGGCCTTAATTACATTTACAATGTTATGCAATCACTATTTCAAAAATGTTTTCATGATCCTAACAGAGATTCTGCATACATTAAAAAAACTCCCCATTTCTCCTCCCCACCAGCCCCTGGTAAACCTCAAACCACTTTGTGTCTCTATGAATTTGCCTATTACAGGTAGTTCAGATGAGTGGAACAAAAAGGTATTTGCCATTTCTGTTTGATTTTTCACTTAGCATAATGTCTTCCTGGTTCACTGGTGTTGTAATACATATTTGAAGTCCATTCTTTTCTATGGCTAATATTCCATTGTGTGTATATGCCCCATTTTGTTCATCCACACTTTTTGGCTGTTGTGAATAATGCAGGAAAGAACATTGGCATCTCTCTGAGTTCCTGTTTTCAGTTCTTTTGAATGTATATTTAGGAGTGCCACTGCTGGGTCTTATGGTAATTTGATGCTTAGCTTCTTTTTTTTTTAAACATTCATTTATTTATTTATTTTGAAGGCCTTCAGATTTTTTTTTTAATTTATTTTTTTATTAACATATAATGTATTCTTTGCCCCAAGGGTACAGGTCTGTGAATCGTCAGGCTTACGCACTTCACAGCACTCACCATAGCACATACCCTCCCCAATGTCCATCACTCAGCCACCCTATCCCTAACACCCCCCCCTCCCACCCGCAACCCTCAGTTTGTTTTGTGAGATTAAGAGTCTCTTATGGTTTGTCTCCGTCCTGATCCCATCTTGTTTCATTTTTCTCCTTCTCTACCCTTTAAACCTCCTACTTTGCCTCTCAAATTCCTCTTAACATTTATTTTATTTTTATTTAAAAATTTTTTAAATTTAAGTTCAGTTTAGTTAACATATAGTGTGTTATCAGTTTCAGGGGTAAATTTAGTGATTCATCACTTGCATGTAACACTCAGAGCTCCTTAACATGTCCTCCTTAATGTCCCTCACTCAGTTACCCCATCTTCCCACCCACTACCCCTCCAGCAGCCCTCAGTTTGTTTCCTCTAGTTAAGTAAGAGTCTCTTAGGTTTGTCTCCCTCTCTGATTTCATCTTATTTTTCCCACCCTTCCCCTATGTTCATCTGTTTTGTTTCTTAAATTCAAGGGATGAGTGAAATCATAAGGTATTTGTCTTTCTCTGACTTATTTCGCTTATTTTGCTTAGTGTAATACCCTCTAGTTCCACTCGTGACATTGCAAGTGACAAGATTTCATCTGTTTTGATGGCTGAGTAATTTTCCATTGTGTGTGTGTGTTGTGGTGTGTGTGTGTGTGTGTGTGTGTGTGTACCACATCTTCTTTATCCATTCATCTGTTGATAGACATCTGGGCTCTTGCCATATTTTGGCTGTTGTGGACATCGTTGCTATAAGCAGTGGGGTCCAGGTGCCTCTTTGAATCACATTTTGTGTCCTTTGGGTAAATACCTAGTACTAATGACCAATCGCTGGGTCATAGGGTCGTTCTATTTCTAACTTTTTGAGGAAACTCTATACCATTTTCCAGAGTGGCTGCACCAGTTTGCATTCTGAAAAGCACTGTAAGAGGGTTCCCCTTTCTCTGCATCCTTGCCATCAATGTTTATCTTCTTAGGAAATCTCGAAGCATCCGCCCCAAGAGCTTATCAGTTTCTCACTTTCTCCATATCTCACCAACACTTCTACATACTGTTTTTTGACTATAGCCATCCTAATAGATTTGAAGCCATAGTTCATTGTGTTTTTTTTTTTTAATTGAAATATAGTTGACGCACACTGTTACGTTAGTTTCAGGTGTACAACATAATGGTTTGACAAGACTATGTATTATGCTGTGTTCACTACAAGCATAGCCACCATCTCTTGCCATACAAGGCTATCGTGATACCATTGACTCTATTCCCTATGTTGTACCTTTCATCCCGGTGACTTATTCATTCCTGACTGGAAGCCTGTAGCTCCCATTCCCCTTCACCCATTTTGCCCATCTTTCTATCCCCTTCATTGTGGTTTTGATTTCCATTTCCCTGATAACTAATGACCTAATGTATTTCTTTCCATGCTTATGGGCCAATCGTATTTCTTCTTGGAGGAGGGCTTATTCAGGTCCTTTACACTTTGTTTAAAACTAGGTTGTTTGTCTTTGTGGGGGCTTCTCCCTTCTTGCAGCTGCCACAGGGGAGAAGAAAGAACTTTTCATGCTGCTGCATTTGTCAAGAGGTCATCTTCTCCTGCCTATGGTGGTCTTCTTACAGCTCTTGGTTGGTGAATCAGTTCAGGCTCTGTTGTCCCTGTAGTGGAGAAAGGGGCTGGGTAATGGGAGGCTCACAGTGTAAAAACTTTGTTCCGGGCGATCACCTCTGGAGGATCGAAATATTGTAATCAGATCTTACACGACCTGTTTCATTTATGTATAAAATAATACATTTTTAGAACAGGAAGCAGCCTCAGAGTTCATTGGGTCCAACTCCATTATTTTACAGAGAAGGTCCAGGTCCTGAAAGGTGAGATAAGTTTCCCCATTATTTTGCTACTTTGAAACTGATTTTTAAGATGCCTGGTTTTATGTGTCCCTAGGATTGGCTGAAAAAGTGTGTTTTCACTGGAAGAGGACGCATTCGAGAGACGCCCTATTTTTGTTTTCCCTTCACCAGGTGAAAGAGGAAGATGCAAGATGAAAATATTTTGTAGTCAACTCTAATACATGAATGGTTTCTAGACTTCTTGGGATCAGACTATTCTTCTCAGTGAATTTAGATGAACAGTGTACTTGTCCAGCACTCTAGCCTCTGCAAAGTGGTATCTTATTCTTACAAGATTCTGACTGTCAGTGAGCAGCTTCCCTTACCGTTACCTGGGTGAGGACGTGGCCAAGACCATCAGTAAACTGGTAGCAGCTTTTGGAGCAGATCACGGTCCCTTGTCTCTGTGACTCTGTGAAAGTGATCTGTCTGCCATCCCACTAATTACCAGCAAGCCGAAGCAGAAAGAACATAAGAATGTGGGGTTAGAGAACTCAGCCCTGTCCCTCCCCGACGTTGACCTTAGGGAATCACTTTACCTTTCTGATTCTCAGTCTCCTCGTGTGTAAAACAGAGAAACAAAGAACACTTATCCATCCAATTTTTGTGGGAATCAATACAGAAAATGGAACAAAAGGCTTTTGTGAATATAGAGAACTATACAGATGTTAGTGATTGCCGTTATGCAGCCATCTCCATAGAGGGTCACTTCGTGTATTATAAATAAGACTTTGTAAGGTTGAATGGCATTGGAAGCTTAGGAAAGCTTCAGAGGGCTCCTGCAGTGTAAAAGATGTTGTTCTCTTCATCCTCGGGTCTTATCACAACCCGTAACCATTGTTATTTAGAATTCAACAGACATAACAAGCTAAGTCCTCTTGAAATATTCCCCACTTTGTAAATACAGCTTTGCTTTTTCAGTTTTCTTACCAGCAGAAAGATGCAACGTTTGCTCATTTCACCTAGCATTTGAAAGGTCAGTCATGAAAATCTGAAAATCTTTCCAACACAGAAATCCAGTCACGACGCTCCTATTATTAAAACCTTTTAACTCCCTGTGGCTCACAGGATAAAGTCCAAATGCCATAATGGCAGATCTTTTTTCTACCCAAGTGGACTATAAATATGTAAATGAATTTATTAATCAAACCCCTGTCGCTGGCGTACAAGGCCCACTCTGGTCCCACCCCTGTGTGCTTTCTGCCTCATTGCCTACGTCCCTTTGCACACACCCTGTGCGCCACTGCCCCTCTTGCCCAGAACTGCAGTTGCTGTCTTTGTTGTGGCCTCTTCGTCTGATGGGCCACCTCTGCCACATGGAGTGCCTTTTTCCCTCTCTGTCTCGTTGCCATTTTCACATTTATCCTTGAAGACCCAGCTCAGAAGCCACCTTCTCTGTGAAAACATCTCTGACCTCCTCTTCCTCCCAGGGAGGATTAATCAATCCTTCTCTGGAGGGGTTCATGGTGGCGGGGGGAGGGCATTTTCCACAGGATTCTTTTGTTTTGTCATTTAATTTGAGATTTTTGTCTAGCTGCTAGTCTACAAGCATTTTGAGGGCTGGGCCAGAATCATATTCTTTATATCTCTGTACCCCAATGCTCAGTGCTGTAAGTGGAAACAGCAGGTACTCAATACATGTTTGCAACACGAATGGTTGTTGAAGCCCACAGAGCAAGATACACCAGTAAGAAATACAGGAACTCGTTCATACTGTGTGCCTTAAAACCCACCAACAGTCTCTGTGCCCCAGGATTATGCCCATTATTCCTTTGAGTCTCCCATTTCCTCTGTCCAAGACAAAAAAGATTTCACCATTTTCTAATTCAACATGAATTAGACAATAAAACAAGGGCTTGCTTTAAAGTTGCACCCTGCAGACCTCTCTTTTAGCCAGCCAGTCCATTATTGGAGACCTGGGGCTTGGGACACGAGGTCCCTCTCTCCTCCTGTCACTAACAAGCTGTGTGACTTCAGCCAGTCTCTCCTGGTCTCTGGGCTTTAGATTTGGAATCAAGGAGTTGCCTGTATATTCTCAGAGGTTCCTTTCCATCCTGACCATTTATCTTCTACATAGTAGATCCTAGAAAAGCTGAATGAGGCAAATGAAAGACAGCCCTTAGACACACTGTCGGGAGAAGGTGTGGGGGAGGGGTAGGACATGAATCAGCCTGAAACCCTGACATTCCTTCAAAATTAGTGTTTTGTTGTTGCTTCCTCCTTTCTCCCAGCACAGAGTACTAGCTTGAAATACACCTTCGGCATGAAGAAGCACCCCTTCTTCATGATGCTCCCAAACCCCTGAGATTTTTCCTCAAAGCTGGTCACAGAATCTAACTTTAGAATATACCCCCTTTGAATTCTTGTGCACTCTTTTTTCTGCACCTATACAGACTTCCAACAAGTTACGGCCAGTGAGATCAGAAAGGGAAACAGCAGAAGGGTCAGGTGAGTCTGAGCATATGCTTGAAGGACAGCAGAGGAGCCTGCAAAGTGGAATGGAAACACCAGGGTCAGTGAGACTCTGGACAGAAAAGCAGACTTGGAAGAAGAGGAGGTCAGCGATGGAAGAGAAGGTATAGGAGCAAGAAAGACACATTTAAGAGTTTTACTGTGATCTGTTGTGCTGCAGAGTTCCCCCCCTGCCCCCGTTTTTGTTTGTTTTGATTTTAGGAAGGAGGATTCTGAAAGAAAATAAAAGAAAATAAAAAGTATGAGGATTTGTAATGCCTGGAGTCACAAGAATTCCCCAAAGAGGCCACCAGAGACGTGAGTCAAAGCCAAGCGGCAAGGGTCCTTTATTGCAGGTTCGAACCCGGTCCTCTGCGCACTCGCAAGCGGTGACGCTGAGAGGCCCCGAGGTGAGTAAATGCAAAGTTTTTATAGGCATGTACAAACAAGGTAGAGTGGGACTGATCGGTTGACATTTGAAAAGGGTATTTGGTATAACCTGATTGGTCTCAGGGAGCGCGCGCTTTAGCAAGCAGGAAGTACAGAAGCAGAACTGGCGGTTAACAGCGGGGGATTGTCTACTTTGTCCAGGGGATATTTTTGAAAGTTGTTTGTACCAGGGTGGGAAAGTTGAGGTTGCTGTTGCTCTACTGATTACCAGGTGGGAGTTGTAGTTGCTGTTGCTCTGCTGATTACCAGGGTGGGCCAGGGAGGTTAAAGTTGCAGGGAGCGGCCAGAGCAGTTTGGGCCTTGATAAGCAGACTGGACACTCACAGTTTAATGTAAACAACAGAATGGCTACTGCCTCAAAATGGAGTTACTTTGGCCCTTCAGATTGCCCATCAGTGCTTAGGGTGAAGATAAGAGTAATTCAAGAGCATAAAGTTAAATATTTTACAAAAGTCCTTGTACTAATTGTTTTCTTTTTTTTTTCCGAGAGAGAGAGAGAGAGAGAGAGAGAGAGAGAGAGAGAGA
>ML095830.1:0-12058 GCA_003697995.1 Taxidea taxus jeffersonii
TTTTTTTTTTTTTCTGGTCCATGAGTATCCAGCTGCTCTATCATCATTTGCTGAAAAGCCCATCCCATTCCAATGAACTCCTTTCACAATTTTTTAAAAAATCAGTTGGTTGTATTTGTGTTAACTTTTTTAAAATTTATGTTCAATTAGCCAAGATGCCCTTCAACAGATAAGTGGAAAAAGAAGATGTTGTTCATATATACAATGGAATATCACTCAGCCATCAGAAAGGATGAACACTACCATCTGACGTGGATGGAACTGGAGGATATTATGCTAACTTGTATTAACATTTTTATTCTATATTCTATGCTTCCACAAACACCAAACAATCTTAACACCACTATATAATAAGTCTTCAACCAGGCATAGTAATTCCACCTACTGCATTCTTATTTGTCAAGATGGCTTTAGGAGTCAGTGTATTTCATCTAAATTGTCAAGTGTATGATTTTCAAGTTTTTTATATTATTCCCTCATTTTCCTACTGATGTCTTCAGGATCTTTAGTGGTATTCCTGATATCAGTAACTTGTACTTTTATTCTTTGTCAGGATTGTTAGGTTTGTGTTTCATTATTTATTCACCTTTGTATCATTTTCTGCTTCACTGTTCTTTTGCTTTTGTTTTCACTTGCATTGTTTTTTGCTCTTCTATTTAGTTTCTCCTGCTTGCTTTGAGTTTATGGTGTCATTCTGTTTTCTCATTTCTTTTTTTTTTAAGATTTTATTTATTTGACAGACAGAGATCACAAGTAGGCAGAGAGGCAGGCAAAGAGAGAGGAAGGGAAACAGGCTCCCTGCCAAGAAGAGAGCCCAATGCGGGGCTCAATCCCAGGACCCTGGGATCATGACCTAAGCCGAAGGCAGAAGCTTTAACCCACTGAGACATCCAGGTGCCCCTGTTTTCTCATTTATTGATGTGGGGGTTTAGATTATTGAGACTTCTCTTTTCAAATGTATCTGTTTCATGCTACAATTTTCCCCTACAACACAGCTTTAGCTGAACTACACAACTTTTCATTTTTAAATTACTTTCAGTCAGTTCAATGTATTTTTAAAATTTCTCTTCACACCCTACTGACTCATGAATTATTTCAAAATCTTTCATTAACTTCCATGTGTTTGGACATTTTCCTTTTACCTTCTGACACTGATATCTAGTTTGACTAGAGAACACACTACGTAGGCTTTCAAGTAAAAAAAAAAAATGCTTGAGGTTTGTTTTATGGCCCAGAGTAGTGCCTACCGTATCATGTATTCTGCAGTTGTTGAGTGTTCTATAAATATTGAATGGATCCTGCTGCTTAATGATGGTAAGCCCTATATACCTGAAGATCTTCTGTCTAGTTGATCAGTTATTGAAAGAGGGGTTTCAGTGTCCGACTCTAACTGTGGCTGTGTCTATTACTCCTTCCAGTTTTTATTTCACCTATTTTGCAGCTCTGTTGTTTGGAGTGAACACATTTATGACTGATACCCCCTCCTGGTATGCCGACCCTCTCATCATTAAGTAAAATTTATCTTTGTTTTTGTAATTTTCTTTGCTCTGAAGTCTACTCTATTTGGTATTAGTTTCACCACTCTTGCTTTAATATACACAAATATATATTTTTCTAACTTTTACTTCAACCTACCTATGTCATTATAGTTTAAACGAGTTCACTTAGATAGCATATTGGTGGACCATCTTCTCTTTATATACTCTGCCAACATGTAATTATTTTATTATAATTATTTTATATGTAATTATTTTATTAAACCTGTTTACACTTAAGATAGTTGTTAATATGTTATGGTTTAAGTTTGCCAATTTATTGTTTTTGCTTTTTTTTCTCTGGTTCTCTTCCTCTGTTTTTCATTTCCTGCCTTCTTTTGGGTTACTTGAATAATTTTTAGTATTTTTAATATAGTGCTTTTTAGTGTATCTCTCTGTACAATGTAATTAGTGGTTGTTCTAGGAAACACAATATACATATGTAACTTCACAATCTATTGGTTTTGCTTCCTTACTATTTCAAATGAAGTACAGATATCTTACTTTCACTTAGGTCTCTTTACCATCCACACTTGAAAATGTAATTATCTTAACTGTTTCTTTTACATTTCTTAAATACCACATCAGGTGGTGATATAACTTTTGCTTCAACCATGGAAGGTGACTTAAGAAGCTAATGGGAAGGCTAGTCTATGATCCTTATTTTTACCTATTTCTACATTCTTCTTTCCATTCTGACATTCCAAGCCTTTTTGTTATTTCTTTTATGTTTAGACAACTTCCCTCAGTCCACTCTTTAAGGGTAGGATTACTAACAGCAAATTAACTTAGTTTTCCTTCAGTGAAGAATGTTTTTATGTTCCCTTTAATTCCTAAAGGGATTTCTTCCTTATCACAGAAATACAGTCCATAATCTCTTCTGCTTTAATCATTATGTTTTGGGTCCTATTAATAATTATTTTTCCTGTCATATATTTAGTGCTACAATAGTGTTAGCTGTATGAATTCATGTTCTTTCACTTTATTCATATAATTACTGCCTTAATTGACTCTGTTAATGTTTCTTCTGTTTATTTTTTTTTTCTACTTGGCTTGTCAAATTAGATACTATCATATCCATTCCTCAATTCCCTTATAAAAATTGGTATTTATGCATTAATCAAATAAGTACCCATTCAACATTAGGATATACTTTGGCACTTAGAAGTTTTATTCTGGAGTTAAAAAAATCTCCTGTTTTTATAATATTACACTGTAGTCAAGAAGAACATAAACACACAAAACAGCTTATTAATAATGGACAGCAAAATATACTTAAGTTCCAAAATCACAGGTATTCCCCTTCCTCTCTTTAAAGGCCCCTTTACATAAAAGAAAAATCTATTCTAAGTTTCCACCTGCACATTGTATGGACAATATTACTATGAGAATACCATTTACTTGAGGAAGGCATTTTATCTAATTCAAAGTTCCTTCTCCTAATAATTTTATAAAATTTTTCTGAATTCAAGGAGATAAAATACATGTCCTTTTAAGTACCATGTTTCACATAAGACCTAAAATATGATGCATAAGTGTCATAACTAGTCAATAAAAGGACAAACCAAAGGCCCACTAATCCTGGCTCCCAATGTTTTGTTTCTGAGAGAGAGAGAAAGAGAGGAGAATGAATAGGGCAGGAGTGGGGGGATAGCCAAGGGAAAGAAAGAATCCTAAGAAGACACCCCGCTGAGCATGGAGCATGACATGGTGCTCAGTACCAGGACCCTGAGATCATGACCTGAGACAAAAATAAGAGTCAAACACTTAACTGACTGAACCACCCAGGCACCCCTGTTTAGTTCTTTCTATCCAATCATTTATCATCCTGTGTAAGCTTTGCCTCATTCCTCTAATCACTGTAAGAAGTAAAACTTATAAAACAACTATTACTCTAGGTTTATGGAGAATTTTTTCTAATTCTAATCTGACAACTGCCCATATGATTATTAAATTGTGTCCAGAGCTAATTTTTCTCAATCCCTTTTTCCATTTTTAAAATTATATTTAAGTTATCACTCGCTACCCCAAATGGGGCTCAAACTCACAACCCCAAGATCAAGAGTCACATGCTCTACCAACTGAGCCAACCAGGTGCCCCTCTGTCTTTCTAACTGATTGGAAGAGAAGATAATACTTTTTTTCCCACCTGCAATTTCAACATTTGCCATCTTAGCAATGGCCTGCTATTTGCTATATCACATTCTATCCTAATTTACTGGAGCATCAATAGTAACAGCCTCCTTGTTTTTTGTGGTCAGTCTATTGTCAACTTCTATTCTGCACAGAAGGATATGTCAGGGTGCTAGAAGCAAGACTTTTCCTCACATGTATTCACCCTGTCTTCGGCTTCTTTGTTGTTTTTAAAGGCCATCATATAGGGTTTCCCCCTTTCTGGCTCAACCACTAAGCACCTTCAGGCTAGTATCAATCTTTCTGGCTCCTGAAACTGGTCCAGTGTCAACTGGTTTTCTGAACAGTTCCAGGCTGACAACTTTTAACCTAACTCCAAACTTAACTGACATTATTCTTTCACTTAGTTCTGGTCTCTATGCCCTCAAATCTGATAAGGAACCTAACCAATTATTTCTACCAATAGTGGGGAACGATTCTTGAGCCACAGATAACATCACTCTCAAGTAACATACAGCCAAGGTTTTTGTAGATATTCCTCTGAAGATGAAGTCATCACCCGTCTTTTGTAAAACCTAAGAAATACCAATATTGGAAATTCAAGTTCTGCAGAAATTAGTAGCAATGTCATTATAGACTAGGTACTTACGACAAACAAGCCTTTTAAGTATCTCTCAAATCACAAAATGAATGCAACACCAACTCTGCCAATATTTTGGAATTCCCTGCCAAAAAAGGCAATTCATTTGGATTAGCAATCCTTTTTTAAGCTTGAAATCCCTTTAAAAATCATCCAAAATTTCCTGGTATATATTCAATTGCTTTATGTCTCATGTGTTGGCTTATTCATTAAATCTGAATAAAGTTCTTTTTTAAAAGTATTAATTTTTTGCAGAGCTTAAGAAAAAGTTTACTAACAATCACACATCCCTAATATACAACAACATATTAATATTAATCTATTCTAGGTTCAAAATAAGTACTGTTTTATTTTTTGAGTTGAGCCTGTATGTTCAAAAGTCATTTATTTGTGAACCAGCAATAGCTGGGAATCAAAATCATGTTTGTCACTTAGATAAAAACAATTCACTTTTTATGATCTTTCAATATTTCCAAGAAACTCAAAATACTTACCTGAATGTCATATGTATGTTTTGGTTGAAGAGAACTTTCAGTTCTCCCCCTCCCCTGACTTTCTTAGAATTCTAAAGAGCCTTTTTGTGATAGAGAATGGCAATTCTGGTCAAAGAAATAATCATAGTCTCAAAGAAAGGAGCAAATTTACCATTAGCCATGAGCACTGTGAACCTAACAGTTATCATACCTTTCATTTAATAGATATAATTTATAAATGACAAAAGTTGCCCTCATCTTCAGATCAACGATAAAAATTATAGTCATTATAAACATAGCATATAATTTTGACCAAGAAGTAATTCCTCTTGTGGATGTTTTTAGCAGTTGTAGCAACTCTGAATGCTATTCCTATTTTGGGTGCTAAATGAAATTAGCAGATAGCCAAAATATTTTCTGCAACCCACAGCCATTAGTTTATTCTAATAGGATTTACAATTATGCACTGGGTCATTTACCTGCAGACAATTTACTTGCAGGGGCCACTTCTCCTTATTTTCATCCCTTTCCCACTTCCCTTGAACTGAATTGTTAATGATTAATGAAAGGGAGAAGAATAAAAATTCACAGGGAAATAAGTTAATGCAGCAACTTTTGCATTTTGTTCTAATTGCTCAAATAATCTGCACAGAGTTCCTTCAATCTAAAGCAGCATCTCACAAATGAAAGACATTTTTAGTCCTTCTTCACAATGTTTTTTTCCCCTCCCTCTTTTTCTTTTTAAATAATCACAAAGATAACATATTTTAGAGAATAAGCTAAGAGAGAGTGGTCAAATCTAAAGCAAAACATATGAAAAAATGTTTGTATGAGCCATGTCCTTCAGTTAATCAAAACTAATTCAAAATGTCACCTTTCATTTTACCTTTGAAATACACTGAGCATTTGAATTCATAGGATTTCTCATCAATGTGATACTGTGGACATTATTCTCTATCAAAAGTGAAAGCGTTACTCCTATGAAGCAGCCAATTTGTTTTTCATAACTGTGATGTATGTGACAAATTAGACATTTTTCATTTTAAAAATGAGAGTCTAGATACTCAGCTCCAATGGCTTTGTTGTAGGAACCATAAATATATACTTATTGTATACACTTATTTCCCACACAGCTGACAGCCCAATAAGTCCACACATGTCTCAGTTACCCATTAGTGGAGATGGATCCATTTAGTCATTGAGTAACAGACCCCTTTGTACCAAGGATTCACTCTTAAAACAGAAAATCAAAGGATGTTTTAAAAAAAAAAGTGGACTAAGCTTTTAGATCACTTTGCTACATAAAGCTAGACTCAGAGGATATTAGAAAAGGAAGGAAATGACCTTCAGATCATCTATTCCAACCCTTTCTATTTATGGATAAGAAAACGAAGGCTTAAAAAGAAAAGGACAGCCCACAAAAGAGAAGAGTTAGTAACTGCTCTAAGACAAAAACTCTGAATGCCAGACTGATGCTCTTTCCCCTTCAGGAGCTTCTAAAGGCCACGATCCTTTAAGGATTAAGGGTGATAACAACTCTACCGGTTCTGCATTTCTGCACTCTTACTGCATTGCAAACCTTTTTAAATAGTCTCGGTATCAAACTCTGCTTAGATTGTCCTATTTTGAGTGTGGCATCTGTTTTCTATTACGACCCTATGGATATACTCACTCTTAGTCACAAACTTTGTGAGCTACAGGACTGTAAAAGAGAGACAACATAAATTGAAACTCATAGAGATGAAATGAAAGTTGAATGAGATAAAGTGTGCAAATGACTTAACGAAGTGCTTGACACATAGTGAACACTCAATGTTAATTATCACTAGTGTGTGCACTATGTCTTATTCTTCTCCATAAGTAAAAGTGTATGGGGAATTTTGATATCTAGCATGTTTGTGAGATATAATGTTGTGAGAGTTTTAATAGCTACTTGAGAAAATTATCTTATTATGTATTTCCCAATTTTAATCAATAAATAGATATAGAAGCTAATTTTAATGTATCTCCAATTCCATAGTCAAACATCTCCCAAATGAAAGCTACTAATAATCCAAAAATATCATAATATTAACATTTTCCATCTTGCACTGTAAGTGAGGTCCTGACTCAAGATCCATCTCACTATCAATAAATATTTTCAAAAGAAAACAGTTTCCTAGGTGACACAGTACATATCACAGGACTCTGAAGTTAACCTTTATAATAATGATCACTTAATTGAGAAATATATCACATAATTGATATATACAAGGGGAACTATAATGTTTCCATTAGAATGTCAAATGAGCATTCTTCTGCTTTTTACACTGTTTAGAGACCTAATGTAGACTATGTAAGTATCTACTAAGTATTGTCTTTTCAAGAAATTCAGATATCCATTTAAGGGTGCTCTTTTCTTTCAGTCAAAAGATGACATGGGGGACGCCTGGGTGGCTCAGTTGGTTAAGCGGCTGCCTTCGGCTCAGGTCATGATCCCGGCGTCCTGGGATCGAGTCCCACATCGGGCTCCTTGCTCTGCAGGGAGCCTGCTTCTCCCTCTGCCTCTGCCTGCCTCTCTGTCTGCCTGTGCTCGCTCTCTCTCTAACTAATAAATAAATAAAATCTTAAAAAAAAAAAAAAAGATGACATGGATTTCACAGACTTGATCTACATTTTGTTCAAGCTGAAACTTTTAATGATTTAGCCCATGGAACTTTTCCTCCTTATTTGTTAAGTGAAATCAGAAAGGAATCTAGCTCCAAAAGACCACTATGGTTTCCTTAGAGTGAACCAGGGCTAAAATGAGCTTGAAATAACTCCTATTTAGGGGAGAGTAGCCTGAAAATAATATGATTGAATTAATTTAGCTTAAGTCAGTATCTCAGGCAGACTATGCTTATAGGATACCCAAAGATGAAATAATACAGGGGTCTATTGGTCATATGCTGGAGTCTTGGCAATCATACTAGTGCTTATGCCAACTTTAAGACTACACAGTGTTTACTCCCTTTCTCATTTTCTTAAACATTAATTTTGTTTCTCCCCCTCCATGCCCAATTAGGAGATAATCATCAAGTTGAGAAAAAAAAATTGATTTTTCACATATTTTGATCCTTGCCAAAGCCTCACTTACTACCTATAAAAACTTAGCAAATTAATTTTAATTCCTTAATTTTATAGAAAAAGAGCAAAGAATTTTGAGCAAATATTCTCATTAAGAATCAAGGGGATAATCTACTCTGAAAATTCAAATAAATATCAAAGACACTAATATTGGGACCCCAAGGAAAATTAATTTTACTTTAAAGAAGAGACATGAGTAATAATATATTTTAAAAGATTTTATATATTTATTAATCTGAGAGAGAGAGAGAGAGAGAGAGAGAGAGAGAGAGAAAGCATGAGCGGGGGTAGAGGCAAAAGGGAACAGATTCCCCACTGAGCAGGGAGCCTGATGTGGGGCTTGATCCCAGGACCCCAAGATCATGACCTAAGCTGAAGATAGATGCTTAACAGACTGAGCCACTCAGGCACACCAAGACATGAGTAATATTTTAGAAAAGTGTCAGGACAAACTAGATAAGCTCAGTGTTAAACACAAGCCATGAGGTGAAAGGTAAGGCTCAGAGTTTCCATTAACAGTGCTGTTAACCTCAAGTTGTAAAAACTACCTTTTACCATTCTGGATAGGATTTTATCATTCAAAGGTTTAAATTTTTTGGGGGGGGAAAGGTGGGTGAGAAAAATGAGACAGATATAGCATCTACCATATGGCTCTAGGTAGCAAGATATTTTGGAACATGTCAGACAAATAAGAGCTCAGCTGGGTTCTTACAAGAATATTACGATGGATTAAGTACTTATAGTTTCCAATCCCAGTTCCCTTTTCTCTACCATATAACACAAACCCACCTCAAGGGTTGTTGTGAGTATTCATTTATTTGTCATTTATGCATCCATTTAAATTACTGTTTGTTCTTATGTGGCAAAACTCTACTCTAGGAACTATAGTTTCAGCAGTAGAAAAACATGGTCTCAAACTTTCAGAGCTCACAATCTGTGGATGGTAGAGACACCAACGCACAGTAAAACAATGTGTAATGAGTATGAATAGAAGAGAAATATAGAAATCATGATCACATGTAACAGGCAGAAGTGTTGCTGGAGAAATTAAAGACATTATGGGATAACTATAAGAAGACTGCAAGATACCAGTAATTATAGTATGTCAAAGAGGTGGATAGGAAGTTGTCTAGTAAACATGTCAAAACAGTTAAGATAGAAGCAACAAAATCAGCAAAGGCATGTATTTTTTTTTTAAGAGAGAGAGAAAGTGGGGTGGGACAGGGCAGAGATAGAGAGAATCCTAAGCAGGGTCCATGCTCACCATGGAGCCCAGTGCAGGACTCACAACCCTGAGATCATGAGCTGAACTCAAGACTCGCATGTCTAGCTGACTGAGCCACCCAGGTGCCCCTGTTTGTGAATCTTTAAAATGCTTAAGTAGGTCTTGGGGTAAGATGAGACTGGGAATGATACTTGGGAAATATCTTCAATGGTATAAATGCTACACTAATGACTTTGGACTTCAGCCTATATGCCCTGGTCAAGGTATACCAAGGATACTAGAAATTATAGGACAAAGAATATGGCATCTCTTCCTAAAGCATTCATTTTACTAGAAGGCATATAAAAATCAGCAACAGAATATAACATGATATTCACTTGATTTATAAAGGAAAAATGATGCAGGTAAATATTTGACTGCTGGTACCAACTTCAGTGTCCAAATGTATTCACCTTTATAATTAGGGGATTTAAAAGATAGTTATTTGCTCATTTATGGGCCGAGAATCATTAAAAATTTTAGTCAAGAGGTGCCATGCTTATGGTACCTATCAAAACTGCAAATAATGAACATAAACAGGTTAATTTCCTAGCAATTTTTCTTGGGAAATATTTAGGTTTCTTAAATGTTTATTTTCAAACTAAGAAATCACTAGCTTTTAGTCTCACTCTGTGTTTACATAAAATTCTCTCAGGAAAGTGAAACACACAAGAGAAATCTGTACTTTAGTAGTAGTACCTGGTAGAATTTTTGGCACTCAAATGTTGCCAGGGAATAATATGCCTGATTAACAGTTAATGGTTACATTCCCAGAAAGGAAATCTGCATGCTTGGCTTTGAATGAGAAGATATTCTGCTGCCTAATAAGAGATGTTTAAGTTAACTCCAACCCAGTGATAGATAGATAGGAAAAAAAAGTAAATTAATTATAATTTTTAAATAGAAGTTTTTCAGAAAGATTCAGTTCTTTAAATCTGCCAGAACTGAAAGCATCATTTGACTAAAAATAATGGGGAATTTTCAGTGTGGTAAATCTAATATATGCAGATGTCTTTTCCCCCCTTATTTTATTTTCATTCCAGTTAGTTAACATACAGTGTTATATTAGTTTCAGGTATACAGGAGAGTGATTCCACACTTCCAGACATCACCCACTGCTCATCACAAGTGCACTCTTTTTGAATGGTATGATTTCGTCAAGCATCTAGGAGATGACAAGGAGATATAAGTTCAATCTGTGATAGCCAACCTCTCCAGATATCTAGGTAATGCCAAGAAATCCAGGAGTCCATCTTTCAGTCTACTCTACTAGAATTCAGAATGCTATATAAACATCCAAAGACTACATGCAACTTGCCTTCCAAAGACACTGAGCTGGAAAGAACTTGCACAGTACTCCTTGAAGGGTTTTCATGTGTATTCACCTAGGGATTTGTTTTAATCACCATGGTACTGAATTATGCTTCATTATTTGGTTATGAAATTAAAATTGAGGTACTGAATTTAAAGAAAATGTTTTTTTTTCCAATCAAAATCAATGTGTATCAAAATAAGACCAATAAATACAATAACTATATTTAAACATATAATCTCCATTTTGACCTAGGATATAATTATTTTATTGGCATTTCATGATAAAAACTTTGAATGAAAGAAACTTATAGTTGCAGTTATAAAAAGGCCATCTGTATTTACAGGAAAATGAGTTTTGCCATGAACTCTAACAGTGTATATGCACATACATAGGATAGGTTACCTTTTGTGACTAGCTAGTTGTTGTTTTTTTTTTTTTTCCACCTAGTTTGGTTTTTTTGCTCCGCACAAGTGTTTGCTTTACTCAGTAAAGCAGTGTCATTCATCAGATCAAATTTGGCCTCTGAGCTACAAAAGCCTTTTCAAACGCTGGCAGAGAAAATCTTGAGAACCAAGTCATTTTATTTTCAAGAACCATGCATATTGAATACAAAAAGGTATCCTGGACAGAAACTGGGCAGAAAACATGTACACTAAATGACAGATTTTAAACAGATTAAAGAAGATTCAAACTAGCCTATCTCCTCAAATTAGCTGAAAATTGTGAGAGCTGAACAAGGGTTCCTGAGCGAAGGCCTGGTGTCATTTCATCACAGAATGATGAAAAGCCCACACAGATTTGGAATGATCTGGCAAGAAAGGACTGTGATTCATGCTCTTGTGAAGTCAAAGAAAGAAGCAGGTTTCACAGCAAATTTTTCATTCCTACATGGCACAGGATTTGTGGAGTTAAGGATGGAAGGGCACATATAAAGAAAGGGTGCCTGGTAGCAAAGAGCATCTTTGCCCACAGGGAATATCCCTCATCCCTCAATTTCCTATGCCATACCAAAGGGGGTGCAAAACATCTTAGAGGGAAAGATATACCTTCCCCATTTACACAGGTCCCAATACAGTAAGGTCCTAACCATTCACCATCTGTCTCACTACTGATCATCCATTTACCACAACCCAAAGCCAGCTCTGGGGAGGACCAAAGTAAAAACCACCAAAATGGCCACTCAAAACCTGAAAAGCATGAAGGGGAACAAAACAACAACAACAAAAATAAATAAATAAATACATAAATAAATTGTCACAGTTCACTTGGGAGTGAATACATTAAATTATCTGTGAAATGGAAGGAAAGGACCTAGAAATAGAAACTGTTATGCTGTAGAAACACTTTTTAGCATAACAGAGCTTGTTGCTAGGGCCAACCTTTTAATATACAGAGAAAGACTTGAAGATATATAATGTTTGTTCCAATCTTCTCTTTGCTCTTGCAATTGCCTAAGCTTGCCTCTTTATAACAATTCGCTGACTTCTTTCTTGACCCTATCAAAACTTCCATTCACCTCTTCCCTGAAGCATCTACTGTGAAGCAACTATAATAATATGATGAAAGTGATTCAGGCCAATTTCTGATAAGGCT
>RCUC01085143.1:0-17173 GCA_003697995.1 Taxidea taxus jeffersonii
AAAAAAAAAAAAAAAAAGTCTCTCGATATTCTCTCAGGAAGGAGGTGCACATATATTGGCAATTATCAGATGTTTACATTGCACTTCAAAATTATCACAGCATCAGTGTCTACCGAATATCGCTTCTGCTGAGCAAGGTATGGGCTCCGTAGGTTTTTTTCTTTTTACACTTTCTTCTTTCAAAATGTGGTTATGTCAGGCACCAGTCAAAGAAGTAAAAAGGAAATTGGCAGGATATATTGAAATCCCTTTCAGTATCCTGCCACAGACTGGTGATACTCCATGGATAGTGGGTATTTCAGAGGCAGGAAGGCTTTGCATCATAGACGAATGCTAATTCTGCCGTGGCCAGGGAAGCTGGTGCCTTCACAACCTGCTGCTTTATTTCCCATTTTAGCAATTTCCATATGGCTCATGTGGTACCTACCAGCAGGCTTTACCAGGCAGGATCACTGAGTAGCCTGTGGCATTTCGAACACCCTGCTGGGTCTGTATCCTAACCAAGAATGATTTCTATTGTTAGCAAAATCTGCGAGAAATGCTCCTGAGGTAAATGCAATCCAAAGAGAAGGCTTCTTTGGGATTTCCCTGAGGCAGAGTAAAAAATTGGTGGCAAGAAATCTTTGCACCAAGTACTTTTACACCACTGTGCTGGAAAAGTCTGGGGGAAAACTGTTATGAGAGAGAACATAGGCTAATTCGCTTGACCTGCATCCTTTTGGAAAGTATACTTTTTGTTGGTTTCAAAACATTAATTTTGTTATGTTATTTATCTTATTATAGTTACATAAACAATGGATGAATTCCATTAATTCTCCTTTAAGAGAAATCAGAACATTCCAGTTGAAGCAGAAACATTCTCTACCATCCATGAGTCTAGTGCCCCCCCTCCCTTCTTTCTGGGCCCCCCACCCACTCCCACAAACTTTCCTCCATAGCTCTAAAGACTTTTGTTTGTATTCTTTTCCACACATCAACATTTTTTCACATATATAAGTGGGGTCCCATTGCAAAATATAGTTCTCTTTTCTTTTTTCTAATACATAAATGTAAGGAAAAAATTTTTCTGTGTTGAAAAAAATATCCTAAGAAATCTCCAGGGTCCTTAAAAAGATTAGCAACTTTATAGATTGTCTTTCTTTTAAAAAGTAGCTAAAGTTTTTAAAGATTGCTCTTTTTCCTAAAGAGCAGAAGTACTTTAGAATATTCATGGTTAATATTTTGTGGGTAATGGAAGAGCATTTGTAGGTGAAACTTAGTTTTCTATTTGTCTCCTTCTTTACTTCCAAAAGGAAGGGCCAGTGTGTAGTGATTGAGCTCTCTTATGAGGACCAGGAGACCTGAGTTCTGGTGCCATGTCTGCCACGGCTCTCTGTGTGACCTTCCTGGGTGTGGTATCTCTGAGATCTACAAGGCCTTCGTTAGCTTGAAAGTCCTGAGATTCTCTATCATAGATTAGTGTGCTTGCAAATGGAATACAGTATCTTGGCTGGGAAAGAAGTGGTATGTCCATACAGTGATGGATGGGTAGCCCTATTGAGCTACTGGGTCTGCAGTCAGATTGCCTGGGTTTGGATTTTTCTTGCCTGATTTTGGGTCTGTACGGTCCAGTATTGTGCTATGAAAAAATGCCTAGTTATCTTTTCTAATAGTAACTTCAATAAAAGTTAATCATGATTCTTTCACTGATGAACTTCAATCTCTTAGACACCTGTTTCCATTTCTTGCCTCTTGTCCCAACAATGAAATGGAAGCTGTTTCTTTCCTTGGTTTAGGTCTTATTTATTTTAAAGAGAAAAAAGTGCCAATAATTTCATTGTGCCTTTGGAGGTCTAGGTAAATGACAAAATAAGCAGGATTCTTAACTTCCTGGACCCCCAGACAAACCAAGAAGCCCAGCAGCCCTGTCATTACAGATTACAATGATTATGGAAGGAAAGAAGAGTATATACTGACTGAGACAGGAATTAAGAGCAAGTTTCTGAGGCAGTGGCATGGAGTCTGTTTTTGGGATGGGCTAGCTGGGGCAAACCTTTTCAAGAAGAGGAACAAATAAATTTGAAAGCATTGCTCTAGGAAGACCTCTGCATCATTGCCCAACTAGAGAAAAGTTACGTGCAGCACCATCTTGATAGCAGGGAAGAATCATGTCATGCGAAGTCAGAGAGGGTGAAAAGGACTCTGGGAAAGCAGGAGCTGTATCTCATATTGCTCACTATTGCATCTCCAGACTCCATTCTGCCAAATGAGTGAATGAATGAACAGAGGTTGGAATGAAGTGACCGGAAGGAAAAGGAGCTGCCAGCAGGTTAGGAAGAAAGCCATTTGGTGGGACAAAAGCCTCATATTTTTCAGAAAAAAAGGGGTCTTCCTCAGTTGCTGCTAAGAAGTGAAGTGAGGTAACCTGGAAGTACCCCCTGGTTTTTGTAGCACTGAGGTAACTAGTAATTGTCCTGGGAGCAGTTTCTTCGAGCATGGGACTCAGCAGTCAGATTTGATTAGGTTCTTATGGACAGACACAGAGAACATAGAGACAGGATGCATTATAGTTCTTTTTTTTAGAAGCTGAAGGGAGTCTTTTATGAGGAAGAAAAGAGACACAGAGCCTTTGAATGCTATAGGATATGATCCAACTAAAAACAGAATGCTGAGGTAGGAGGGCATGACCTACTAGGGGAATTGGTATGCTGAGGAATTGGTGAAAAATAATGCATTTTTTAATTTTTGGGTTTTATTTTTTAATGCCTGGTTACCTCATTTCTAGCTTTGCCTTTTTATACTGAAGATACCTAATCTTTTTAATTCACTCTTCTATAGATGCTTCTCCAAACTAATATTTTCTATTGTTCTTTAATGAATCTCTTCTAGATATAGTTAGTCCTGAACATTGTTACAAAGCTTATGAAAAAGTAGCATTAGTTTTTCTATTTTTATATATCGATGTCTAATATTTTATTACAATTTTGCCCACAGAGTTCGATCCTATTCCTGAAATTGTAGTAAAATCAGAATAAAAAGGAAGCAAGGCAGAGGGCCCTTGCAGATTGATGACATCTTCCCTTGAAAAGAACTTAGGTTGAACTCGAACCTAGTTTATTGGATCTCATATTCTCACAACAACTGAAATATTTAGTATTTTACTACATGTAGTATATTAACATTTGGTCTCCTTTGATTTGGGTAAATATTTCATCATTTCAATTTATTATTATTTTCCTCAATTGAACATCTTCTGTAAGTTGTCATGGATGTGTTACATTTGAAAATTAATCATAAACTATAAAATGTCAATCCTTTCTTTAAAACCTTGAAGGTCTTAGTTCTCCACTGGGAGTTTTGTATCTTCCTAGCCTTCCCCCATCCAAATTCTTAAAGATTGTTCTGATTACAATTCTGTTTCATTTCTTTTAAACTGAATGATGGCAAACTTTTTTTTTTTCCCCTGCACGATATCATAGATAATGTTTCTCGGGAGTGACGACTGGTCTAAAAGAGGCTCATTGAGAAGTGCCTCTGGAGGCATCTATCAAGGTAGAGCAGAAGCAGGATTAGGCAGAGGGAGAAGTTGAAAGGCACTGTCTTTGCAGGAGTGGGTTCACCCAGTTGCATTGGAAGCACTGAACTTGCTGTAGCCTTTCACAGAGGTCTGATGTGAGACCAGAGACTTTGTTACCCCCACGTCGGCCAGACCTTGAGTAAGGAGTGAGTCCAGGAGAGAATGTGCCACCTTAGGTGGGAGAGTTCCCTTGGTTTAAGGCGATTCCTGGAAAGGATTCAGCTGTAAATTGTCAACATGTATCTAGGTGTATTATGTTTCTGTTCTGAAAGGGAGTTTGTAGACAGCATCCAGAATTAAATTTACAGTTTTGAAAATATGTAGGGAATGATCCCAGTCTTTTGGTACTGGTTGAGATCTGATTTGTGATCCAGGATGTGATCTATTCTGGAGAATGTTCCATGTGCACTAGAGAAGAATGTGTATTCTGTTGCTTCAGGATGGAATGTTCTGAATATCTCTGTGATGTCCATCTGGTCCAGTGTGTCATTTAAGGCCTTTATTATTATTATTATTTTTTTTTTGATCTGTCCATTTCAGTGAGGGGGGTGTTAAAGTCCCCTACTATTATTGTATTGCTGTTGATGTGTTTCTTTGATTTTGTTATTAATTGGTTTATATAGCTGGCTGCTCCCATGTTAGGGGCATAGATATTTAAAATTGTTAGATATTCTTGTTGGAAGACCCTTTGAGTATGATATAGTGTCTTCCTCATCTCTTATTATAGTCTTTGGCTTAAAATCTAATTTATCTGATAGAAGGATTGCCACCCCAGCTTTCTTTTGATGTCCATTAGCATGGTAAATTGTTTTCCACCCCCTCACTTTAAATCTGGAGGTGTCTTTGGGTCTAAAATGAGTTTCTTGTAGATAGCATATTCATGGGTTTTGGGTTTGTTTGTTTGTTTGTTTGTTTTTAAGATTTTATTTATTTATTTGACACAGAGAGATCACATGTAGACAGAGAGGCAGGCAGAGAGAGAGGGGGGAAGCAGGCTCCCTGCTGGCAGAGATCCCAATTCGGGGCTTGATCCCAGGACCCTGAGATCATGACCTGAGCCAAAGGCAGAGGATTAACCCACTGAGCCACCCAGGTACCCCAGGGGGTTTTGGTTTTTTATCCATTCTGATATCCTGTGTCTTTTGATTGGGGCATTTAGCCCATTTACATTCAGGGTAACTATTGAGAGATATGAATTTAGTGCCATTGTATTGCCTGTAAGGTGACTGTTACTGTATATTGTCACTGTTCCTTTCTGGTCTACTACTGTTAGGCTCTCTCTTTGCTTAGAGCACCCTTTTCAATATTTTCTGTAGGGCTAGTTTGGTGTTTGCAAATTCTTTTAATTTTTGTTTGTCCTGGAAGCTTTTTATCTTTCCTTCTATTTTCAATGACAGCCTAGCTGGATATAGTATTCTTGGCTGCATGTTTTTCTCGTTTAGTGCTCTGAATATATCATGCCAGTTCTTTCTGGCCTGCCAGGTCCCTGTGGATAAGTATGCTGCCAATCTAATATTTTTACCATTGTATGTTACAGACTTCTTGTCCTGAGCTGCTTTCGGGATTTTTTCTTTGTCACTAAAACGTGTTAGTTTTATTGTCAGATGACGGAGTGTGTACTTATTTTTATTGATTTTGAGGGGGATTCTCTGTGCCTTCTGGATTTTGATGCTTGTTCCTTTTGCCATATTAGGGAAATTCTCTACTATATTTTGCTCCAATATACCTTCTGCCCCTCTTTCTCTTTCTTCTTCTGGAATCCCAGTTATTCTAATATTGTTTCATCTTATGGTATCACTTAACTTCTGAATTTTCCCTTTGTGGTTCAGTAGTTGTTTGCCTCTCTTTTGCTCAGCTTCTTTATTCTCCATCATTTGGTCTTCTATATCACTAATTCTTTCTTCTGCCTCATTTATCCTATCAGTAAGAGCCTCCATTTTTTTATTGTACCTCATTAATAGCTTTTTAAATGTCAACTTGGTTAGATTTTAGTTCTTTTATTTCTCTAGAAAGGCATTTTATTTCTCCAGAAAGGGTTTCTCTAACCTCTTCCATGCCTATTTTGAGCCCAGCTAGCACCTTGAGAATCATCATTCTGAACTCTAGTTCTGACATATTACCAATGTCCATATTGATTAGGTCCCTAGCCTTTGGTACTGCCTCTTGTTCTTTTTTTTTTTTTTTTTTTGTAGTGAGTTTTTCTGCCTTCTCATTTTATCCAGATAAGAATATGTGAAAAGAGAATAAAATACTATTCTCTGGCAAAGACTCCAGAAGTATGTACACTAACCAAATCAGAAGAGACCTAAAACTGGGGGAGAGAAGAAATAAAAATTAAAATACATATTAGACTGGTGAATAGAACAAAGCCACCAACTTGGTTTTGGGTGTATTTTTGTCTCTTAGAATAAACTACCTCCCAAAATTTTAAAGAAAGAAAAACTTATATATATACAAAATAAAGGTAAACATGGTGAAGGGATGGAATATGACTGTAAAGATGAAAATTTTAAAAAAATTCTAAAAACGGAATTGATGAGTTGGTTGAAAAAAGGAAAGAGATTGTGATCAGGCTGGAGACTAGAACAAAGCCATGTGCTAGATTTAGGGTATATTTTGATCTATTAGAAGAAATTGTATTCTAAATTTTTTTAGAAAGAAAAACCTATATGTATACAAAAAATAAGGTTAAATACAATGAAGGGATAAAGTATGACCATAACGATGATGGTTTAGAAAGATTTTTTTTTAGAAAGGTATTGTTAAGATAAACTAGTTAAAAAATGTTAAAAGAGGAAAGAGGAAAGGTTTAAAAAATAGAATAAGAAAAACAATAACATTAAAAAAATAAAGGATCATGGGGGAAAAGCCACGAGTTCTATGTATTGCTTTCCCTTAGTTCTAAAGTTCCGCAGTTCTCGTTAATGGGTGAGCTTGGTCATGGCTGAATGTTCTTGCTGATTTTCTGGGGGAGAGGCCTGTTTGCTAGTGATTCTCAAATGTCTTTGCCTGAGGCAGAATTGCATTGCCCTTGCCAGGGACCAGGCTAAGTAATCTGCGTGGTTTTGGTCTCGGAGCTTTTGTTCCCTGAACGCTTTCTGTACAGCTTTGGAGGACAGGAATGAAAATGGCGGCCTCCCAATCTCCGGCCTGGAGGAGCCCAGAGCTTGGGGCCCCACTCCTCAATGGGCCCTTGGAGAAAAGCAGTCAGTCACTCCTGTCTCCCTGGTCTCCGGCTGTGCTCTGAGCTTACTGGGAGTGTGACCGAGCGTTTCTGTCTCTGGTGCACGGCCCTGTTTGCAGTCTCCAAACCCAGCAGATTCCTGCCAGGAGCTCCTGCCACTCCTCCCAGGAGGAAGGTGAGTCTCCCGGATCTGATACTTGTGGGGTCTTTGCTCGAGGAGCTGTGGCCTGACTGTGCCTCAGATCATGGTTAAAGGTTATCCCAAGCTGAAAGCTCACTCCTCAGCTCTGTCTCTGTAGCCAGCTTCCCCACTCCGGTACCTGGGAGCTCCGCCACACTCAGACACCCCCGGTCTTTCTGTGATTCCAGTGGTCCTGAGACCACACTGTCCCCATGAGGGCTCCACCCTCTGCTTAGCCTCTGGAGTGATGTCCCTCCATGGAGCAGACTTTTAAAAGTCCTGATTTTGTGCTCTGTTGCTTCGCCACTTGCTGGGAGGCCATCCCTCCCCCCATGGTCTATCTTCCCATGGCTTCAGATTCACTTTTCCACACGTCCTACCTTCCATAAAGTGGTCAACTTTCTGTTCCTAGAATTGCTGCTCTTCTCTTCTGTCTCCTGTTGGGTTTGTAGTGTTCAGAATGGTTTGATAACTATATAGCTGAACTCCTGGGATCTGATATCATATCAGTCTGCTACTCCTCCACCATCTTGCCTAACCTAAATTTACAGTTTTATTGAGGGGAAGGAGGAGGAAAAATGTGACAACTAAGAACTGAGTTTAAAGACAGAGGAAACAAATAACAGGTTGTCTGAAAGAGTCTTCATTTTCTGTCTTCATAGTATGTTAAGATCTTATCTAAAATGTGTCTGGGCTGGGATCATTCACTTTTCTAAAAAATCGGAAAGAACATGTCTTTAGGTTTTGTTATTCTGTAGATTTCTGGATTTGTTGTTGTTACCACTATAGCTCGAATGCAATGTGCATACTTTGTTTCTATGTGTGTGCATCACACACACAGCCCAGACCTCAATCACAAATTACAGTGCCTGTCTTTATGAGACATATTTTTGTGGTAAAATGTTGAACTTCTTATTCACCTTTGATTTAATTTAGAATCAGAAAGCATGAATCCCAGCCTCTCTTATTCTAAATTAACTTCAAAAGAGCAACTTGAATGATTGGCTTTTTAAGTCTTTCATTTATTGGTTTCTTTCTTATAGAGGTAGACTTCATAGCTTGTGCATTTCTAGCAAATAATGCATCTTACCATTTCATTTATTTTTGGCTGTGATCTAATTAACCATTAGCTCTGTGTTGGGGTAATAAAAAAATTTTAGGCATATTTTCCTCTATAATTGGTATATTTCAATACAGTAACTCTGTTACAGCTTGTAGGACTGATGAGTTTTTTTGATAGTCCTTGTTATTAATGTGAATTTACCAGTGGGGCAAATGCTGTTTTCAATTGAATACATGAACTTTGCATAGCACAGAAACATGCAATAAATTCATTTGTATTTGGGAATATCATAGTTATCCACCATTTATTATTGACATCAATGAGTATGGCTTATTTGCTTCATACTGTTTAATTTCCTTTAATTTGCAGCAACATTTATTGAACATAAAAATCATTAATATTTTATGATTTAACATTTGTTTTCAATTGAATTTTTTTCTTAGCACTTTATAATTTGCTTCAGTTATTACCCCCTGTAGTCAGTGCTTTATCATACTTGAATTTATATGCATTTTAAAGTAGCATAACATGTATTTCTTGACAGAAATCACCCTCAGTCAACATTTTCAAAGTGAAGAAAAAAACATTTTCAAAGTGTGTATTATTCATGTATTCATTTATTGGTTATATTTTAACCCAACTTGTACCACAAAGATTTGAGGTAGTGTTAAAAGTGTTATCTCCTTGGGGCTCCTGTGTAGCTCAGTCATTCAAGCTTCTGACTCTTGATTTTGGCTCAAGTCATGATCTCAGGGTCATGAGATTGAGCCCACTTCTGGCTTTGTGCTAAGTCGGGAGGATGCTTAAGATTCTCTCTCTTCCTCTCCCCCTTTCCTGCATGTGTGCTCTCCCTCACTCTAAAAACAAAAAAACAAAAAACAAACTATCTCCTTACTTAAAAAAAAGATCAAAAAATGCTATCTCCTAAAGGTGAGATAAAGAAGAAATAGATCATTAAATCCAAGAGAAATATAAATCAATAATAACTGAAAATCAAAAGAATATTAATATGTAGATCACAAAGGTCAATGTGGTTCCTGAAATTGAGCTTCCAGCTTGGCTCTGACTTTTTCAGAAGTCAAAATTTTAAGATACAATTGCTCAGTTATATAGATTCGATGTTAGAGAAAGTGACAGCATTATTTTCAACTTGCAGATAAGGAAACTGAGACATAGACCTTTATGACACCTGTTAATGTAACATAGCCTGTGTGAATAAGGATTCCAGTAGTTAAACTAACCTCTGTACCAAATTCAAGTTTTAACTTTTCTCTGAGGAATAGTTGTCGATATCCACCCCACAAAAAATCTCTACAGAAGGCATAGTACTGGAATCTAGTGTTAGTTGTTGTAGAATTACTATTCTGAAAAGGTCTTATAAAGATAATGTGTGTTTTTATTTATATTTCTTCCATGGTAAAAACATCACATGTCTCATGTGCAAGCTACAAAATTAAGTGAGGGTGAATGAATTTTGGTGCTTTGGAAGATCCATCTCACACTTGGTTTTCACTGGTATTCAAACTATGAGGTCGAACATCTGAAATGGCTGATGTTTAACCATTTTTAACCTACAGAATGCCAATTCCATGTGGTTTAACCTAATATTGAAAGTGGTACCTCAAAGATTTGATAATTTGGAGATGTGTCATTTATCGGTGGGATGATGTGTAGACTTCCTTTAAAAGATTCTCTAATTTTGCTTTACCAGTCCATAAGTCTTCCCTAAAATATTCTGTATTATCATTTATACGAGGCAACTTGTCATGGTATGTCATTGTTTCTTACTAGACTTTATTTCCTCATTTCTAATGTAGACTTACTGAGATAAGAAAATAAATGTGTTTAATGTTCTTCATCTACTGCAAAGTGATTGATACATGTGAGAGGACTCCATTATATGTTGAAATATACTAAATCAGGTTGTCTTCAAATTCTCCACACTGCCCTCTCTTTGTAAGCTTAATGACTCATGCTCTACCACACAGCCCTATTATAGCTTCCTACTTCTGCCACTTCTTCTGTGTCTAGACCTTAATAATTTAAATTAATTCATAAATACAAATTGTAACTCAGCCATTCTTTCTTCCTTTTAATTTATTCTCCCTTGCTATACTTTAAGAATCTTTATAAGCCATCTTAATTTCTTTCTGGAACATGAGCGATTACAAATAAATACATTTACTAAGTAGATGTTTCACTTCAAACTCTTCAGTTGCATGGGCCCCTATGAATATGCAGTACTGACCTAATTTAAGAATGTATGATTTTTCCTTAGCAGCAACGACAGTACCACATTATTCTAGTAACTGCCGGGCAGAAAATTCTGCTGGGTATTATGAGGGCCATTGTCTTGCTGAATCTGCACCCATGAATAAGCAGACAAAATGGACACACAAAGCAGCTGTCTGTCTATGCTTATAGGTCATTAGTGCACTTTGAGAAATAAGCTTTGACAAAGACTCACTGTGCAGTTCAAGTGGTCACATTGGTGCAATAGATGTTAGACATAAGCTTTTTTTTTTTTAATGAGGCAAAGGATGATTTATTAGGTAATGATAAGCTTTGCTCCCTGTTCGAAGAATTTCAGGTGTGTAAAAAGAAGAAAGAACATTTTTGGACAAGCATTTTCCCATGCAATAACATGATAGATTAAGATAGATCTGAAGAGAAATATGATTTAATCCATTCTCCAGATGGATGGGGCTGGAGGACAGTCAGATCTCCATTTCCAGACCTACTCTTTCTGTTTGGAGGGGAAGGTCATCCAGGGAACTGAACTGCAAAGAAAGTGTTATGTAATTCCCAGAGCCTTTGTGGGCCCGGATAATAACGTTAAATCCTGCGGTCATCTTCTTGTCACTAATCTGAGCTTTGCACACTTTCTCTCCTTCACACACCAGGTCCTACCCAAGCCCACCATTCCTAGTGAAAACCCAGATCAGGCCACCCCAGTCCCTTGTTATTCTTCAACCCATTTATACAACTCCTTTCAGATCTGTACATCTTCAATAGCATTTATGTTCTTCAAATATAATTACATGCCTTTCTTTCCCTTTTTGACTTTTGGAATACATGTCTGTGCCTTATGTATTTGCTCCTAAGGCAACCAGTCCAGGAAATAACATGAAGTATTACAGCTATAATAATTACAGTTTTATTTATTTATCTCACAGTATACATGTTGCAAGCTCTGTTGTGTGTTAAGCCCTGGTTGGGCACATCTTTGGAAATATGGGCACTGCTGCCTATACCAAGCCAGCTTCCTACTAGAGATGAGTGATCATAAAATAGCACAATCTGTAAGCACACTAATTGGTTAAATCCTTAAAAAGTTAAAACCATCTGATCTCAGCAAAATCACAGCAGTGTAACAGTCCAAAGACTATGGAGTAATTATTTTCCAAGAGTTTAGAAGCATTTCCAGCCTAAGTCTAGGTTTTTAGTGAAATCGATGTAGCGGACTGTCCCGACTATTCCAGAGGAGGCTTTGAAGAAAATCATTAATGTGTGATCTCATTAGCTATCAGCATAATTTGATCGTATCGGGCCACCATTCAGACAGCACTCTTGTCTAAATTGTGTCGCTATCCAGATGTATTTTAGAGCCCTAAAATCAGGGGAACATAGAGTTGGAAGAAACTTGAGTAATCATCTATCTAAAAATCGTAACCAAATCACAAACTCCTGGTTATGTGAAATGAAGCCAGTGCCCCTCAGTGGGTTAATGGTAGAAGTGAATTGTTAATCCAGGTTTCCCTACTGCTACTACATAACCTCTCCTGATCACTTCATTTGGACTTCTGTAACTCTATACAGGTTTTTCACTTTGATGGGTAACAGCTCCCAGGGTTAAAGCTTATTTAGGTTAGTACCGAAGTAGAAGATGCAATCAGTCAGCATCCCTAGTACCCTTGATCTGTGCTCCTAATTTCAGGAAAGCAAGTCAAGCCTGTTGGCTCTGGCAGCCCAGTTCATTGGCCATTCTCACTTGGCTCTTTGCCTCTCTCCAGAGTCCCAGGCTGGACTTTGTGATTTAAACAAGGTCAGTGGACCTGAAGTTCAAATTAGCATTGGGACATGGATGTTCCTACACTCCTAAATCTCCGTGCCAGTGTGACTGCTTCTGAATGGGGATGGGGTGGTGGAGGGAACAGCAGTGACTTGTGCCTATAGCACATGCAGAAGCTGGAGGTGGTTAAAGGAAATTCCCAGAAGGAGAAGGTAAACAGAGGCACAAACAGTATGTTACTGTGACTGAGCCCGGAGTCAAAGTCAGCTGGGCCTCCTACTAGCTCTGTGTCTTATGTAAATGGTCAGTCTTCCATGACCTCTATTTTGTAACCTTTGGTAAACAGGAGTAATGTCTACCTCATATGGTTTGTGAAGGTCATCAAGTCTAATACTTTGGAAATGTTCAATCAGTTCTAGTAATGAATACTCATTTGAAAATGGTAATACTTGTTTTAGCAAGAAAGTGAGGATGGAGGGTCTACCATTTACAACATTTAATTAACATGCATTGCAACAAGCAGGAATACAAATATGCATGTATAAATATATATATATGTTTGTACAAATGTATTTGTACAAATATATATTTGTATTTTTACAAATTTTACAAATATATATTATATATATCTGTATATTTATGTATATATGGATATATTTGTATATTTTATATTTTGTATTACATATAAATATACAAATATATGTATTTGTATATTTGTATAAATATATTTGTATATTTGTATATTTATATGTTTGTATATGTATGTATATATATTTGTACAAATATGTATAATTATATATGTATATGTGTATATATTTGTATATGTATATATATTTGTATATTTATACATGCATATCTGTGTTTCTGCTTGTTGCAATGCATATTGTGTGTGTGTGTGTGTGTATATATATATATATACATATGTATATATATAGCTTAGCCTGAAAAATATATGTATATATAGTGAAATGTCCAGAGTTCTTGTATTAATTAACTACTGTGGAGGTTTTCCTTTGCATGCCATAGACCACCTCCAACTCTGTCCCCTTAAAACTGAGATCAGCAAACCTCTTCGGTAAAGAGCCTCTTTTAGGCTCTGTGGGCTCAGAGTCCAAATCGAGAATATAACATAGATGCTTCTACAACAAGCACATTTTCACAAATTTTACTGATGAAATTCAAAATATAATTGAGTACAAGTTTTTGTAATATGGGTCTACTGATGAGAAGTTGAATTCTTTTTTTTTTTTGGTAGGGGTGGTGGACAGAATCACATTTTCCTTAATCGTGGTTCGAAGTCATTGTTCCTTATGATCAAGGAGATTGCTTTCATTGGTAAAAACCCTTCCTAGCTTATGGTCTGTACAGAAGCAGGTGGCAAGCTGGATTTGGCTCTCAGGCTGGGTTAAACTCCCAGGCTGCAGCGTGCTGACCCCCATCTTAAATGAATAAGGAAACAAAAGAGCCATGAGAGATTATGATCAAATTAAATGTTAACAAGTAACAGTTTGAATTGCCTCCGGCTAATTTTGAGTCATGAAGTGAGAAGTACAGATGTAATAGTGTATGGACATAGTTAGATGTAGAACGCAATTGGAAACAAAACTTGGGACTGTGCCATGGGTTCCCTGGTTTCTGGAAGAAGACTCTAGAATCTGAAACTGAGCATTCCTTCTCTTTCTTACATTTGCCTGAACTTTCTGCTAAGAGGGTAGGACTGGGTTGACACATACCTTCTCATGTGTGTGTTCTCAGATGTTGGGGTCATTTTGACAGAAGGGAGAAAAAAGACATCAAAGGCAGCACTGAGGGAGGCTTGTTTTATTTTCTTGGTTAGAGGAACACAGTAGCCTGGAAGTAAAAACAGACAAGAATAAAAAATTACCTTTCTCCCTTATGCCCAATGTGGAAACAGTATGAAGAAATGAAGGGAAATCCACAGATGTTTCACAGAACCCTTTGTTAAATGATTAAAAAAAATCCAAATGCATTTACTTCATGAATATCATTTAGATAAAAATCAGACAGGAAAGGCATGCAGAAGCCTTAATAGTGATGGAAACTGAACTCCTCCTGCCATGCCATGGTGAGCATCCTGTGTACCCGGCCAGGTAGAGAATCCCTTCCCTGCTGCCACTGTGGAAAATTCTAGAATTTAGGTGTAACGGAGAGGTGATGTCAGAAGAAAGAACCCAAATGTGACACCAATAGGAACAAAAGCACCCACAGCCTTTTTGGGCTAAGTCAGCCCTGCGGAGAGCCAAAATCATGATTTCAGAGAACGGTGGTTGAGGAGAGCCAGTTCCAGTATGATAGAGTTGATGTTGCTCTAGAATGGCCTTCTTTTCAGTGCTGCTGGATGGCAATTGTAGCCATATCGTTTTATGGGAATCAGGACATCCGCCATCTGTGGCAACTTTGCCATACTCAGGGGATGGAGTAGAGAAAAGAGCCTGAAGTGTGAGCCCATGGAAAAGGAGAAAATGGGAAAACTGTGCAACCTCAGAGGAAATACAAAAAGAGTTCCTAAATCAGTTAGGAAATCTGGCTCAGTGAAGGCATCTGGGTTTCCAGCCAAGCCTTAGAGACCTAATCCAGAAGGGATCCCATCCAGTGTGTGCATGCAGCATGGGAAGGCAAGAGGTACAAAGAGGGTGTGGTGGAGACACCAGGTCCAGAGGTGACTTGCAAAGTTCACTCAAGAAGGGCGTGGGACCATGTTCTTTCCTCAGAAGTTTGAGGGTGGCAGGAAAATATTGGAGGCAGGCAGAGGCTGCCGTCTGGAGACAGTTGACGGGTCTTCCCTCCAACCACCCACACATGGGATGACAATGGGCATGCTCATGAGGAATACAGGAAAGTGGATAGCATTGATTTTCCCCAAACCCTGGCAAAAGCCATGAAGCCTTGTGGGAAGAGGTAAGGTTGATCCTTACTTCTTGGGAAGAGCCTCATGGGACTCATGAGACTCATTTGAGTCATAAGACTCATTTCCCTGGATGACGATCTAGCTTGAATAGAAATATCATCTCTCACGTGATATATGTACAGAAATGATGCGTCGTGAGGACCTATCAGATGCTACCTTGTTTTTTAAAATAATCTGTCTCTGAGACAAACATCCAATTTTTCTCTCTGAAATTGGCAAACACAATAAGTGCTTAACATTAAGTTATATAAGCAATATTTATCCATCCGAATTAAGTGCAAAAATTCCTGTTGGGAGTTTACTGTCACAAAATACATCAACTTTCACGGTTTGAGAACTGCTCCTGCTCAAGTTAGTTTGACGCGAGGCGGAAGAAGACAGAGAAATATTCTTAAACATTCTCCTAAACATGAGAAGGGAGGAAAGGATAAACTTTCAGAGTGACTGTGAATCTCAGGCTTTAAGACCAAGGTATTTTTAACCCCTTTGTATTGGTTTGCACTAAAATAGAATAATTGTCAAAGGATCTAGTTACCATGGTGATACATCTTTTAAGAGCACATAACTAGATAAAAATCACTCTGTTGTAATACCAGAAATGTGCATACACTATTACAGGCTTGCTTTCTTTTTGATATTAACCTTTTAAACTAAATACAAATAATACAAAATTGAGCTTTCATGCGTGGATGAAATAGGGAAAGGAAAAATACGTTATACATCATGATATCTTTATTTTGTATTTTTAGGAAGCTTGCATTTCTTAAAATATTTTTTCCTGTTGTATATCAAGCGTGTGTGTGTGTGTGTACATTTTTTTTTTCTTTTCTTAACTTAAATACTGAATGGAAAGCAGTTTGCACAATGTCTACTCCAGGGTGAGCCCTAGGTATCTGTGCACCAGGGTAATTCTCTACTGGTTGTGTTTCCTTTTTCCTCTGACTTCTCTTGTCTCCCTCTTTTCCTTCCTTCACTTTTATTATGTCTCCCTGCACTTTCTTTTTTGTAATTCCTCTCTATTTCTTCATCCCTTTATCCTTTGTGTTCCTTTCTTTCTTTTCCTTCCATTTTTCTTAACAAATAATAATTTTTTAAAGATTGATTAGTTAGACCAGCAGATGACTCATTCCAGGATAACCCCATGGTAGTAAAACAGTGCCTTATGGCAAAGTTGAGAAGCATTTGATTTTGGGTGAGGTGAGGTGCAGGGGATGTGGGGGAGTGGGGTGTGAGAAATGGAGGGCAGGGTGGAATTGGAAAGGAGGGGAAAGGGACAGCCTTAGAAGAAGAGGGACTTGAATAATAAAGAAGAGTCTCCTTGGCAAGACTCAGGATGGAAGTTTTTGTTTCCCCATCTGAGCCAGAGAACTTCATAGAATCCATATACTAAAATAGTAGAAGGTTTTAGCAAAACATTCTGCACACTGAAATCTCAGAATTTTACCTACATAATTCCATGCAGTGCCTAGCTTAGTGAAAAGAAGGTAGAAATAGACATACATTTCGTGAAAAATAATTGAAGGTTAACGGAAATAAACAGACAGCATCTTCCTTCTACTCGATCTCATGTTCTCATTGCTCAGCTCCATTTTTGCTGTATCCCCACTATACTGGCTAGAGTAAAGAAGAGGTTTAAAAATTCAGAGTTCAAGTTTTCTATTCCCCTTTGAAGGAAGGAAAACTGTCAGGTAGGAACCTTCCTTGAATATAAGCACCTTTTCATCTTGGGAGGTGGTAGTTTGATGGCAATGATAGGTTGACATTATTTGATCTCAATTTTGTTACGGAACTGTTTGTTTGGAGGGAGGGCTTTAGACCTTTAAGAGAATATTTTTAGGGGGTTCCTTGGCCTCTTTTTCCACCTCCAAGACTCCAGGGAATTTGGACCATTATGACCAAAACACAGTAGGGGGGATGGGTTGTAGTGAGTGAGGTGGAGGTCTTATATAGCAGAATGAGGTCTAGAAGAATGCGGCTAGTGTGAAGCTTTCCATTCATAGTATCAGTCATTCTCAAATACAGTAAACCAGTCACTGAACATGTGCGCTTACTAGCAGGTCATTCCCGTATCTGCTTCACTTGAGTATTGTCCTCTATGAGGTAGTTTGCATCTTTTGATTTATGCCTTCTTGTTTGTATATTTATTCAGGCAGCTTGCTTAGTGCCTCTGTCTGAATAATGCTTAAGAACTCTCTAAACTGAACTCATTTGGTAAAGAACCTAAGAGAATATTAAAAAAAAAAAAAAA
>RCUC01085144.1:0-54121 GCA_003697995.1 Taxidea taxus jeffersonii
CATCAGGTCATCAGGGACCCATGAACTGCATATATTGTTCGCATGTGTTTACTGCAAATATCGTACTCTACACAGCAGTATTTGGCTTTCCTTCTTCTGTGTCATACTGCAGGCTCGAGAATGACCCATGTTGACCCATGTGGCTCTAGCTCATATTTACTCTTCCACGAGATGTACATACAGAAAAGTACATGTTAGAAGGGTTTGCTCTGATGAACGTTCTGAAACTGAACAGGCAGGACCTTCTCTGAAGATGCCTGGGTGAAGGCCCACGATTGCCGCCAGCCTGCTCTCCGTCAAGTCAGTCCTTGAGTCCTTCGTTATTACCTTAATAACGGGGGCTCAGAAATTGTTGTGCTGGCCTGTGAAAAGCTTCAAAGGGCACCTCTGGTGCTGACCGATAATGTGTTGGACGTTATGGTGTAACACACGTCTCCAGCTCTAAGCACTATACATACGGGTACAAATGTCCGCTTTGCCACTTTCAGGCAGCATAGCCATACCCCTTGGTGCCTTCCATTTCCCTGTATGTATAAAGAGGGTAACAAAAGGAAGGTTCCTCTGTACCCCCAGAAGGGATCAATGGCGCACTATTCCTCTTCTGGGCTTGCGGGCATTCTGAGGACACTGCAGATTCCCCGGAGATGACTCCCATTGGTCAGCTGTGGGCGTTGGCCCCAAATGAGCTCTTTGACGCCACCCGCAAACAACAGCACAGCATTGCGGTCCAAAGGTGTATCTCCAGGGGATGTTGCCTTCCTCCCACCCACTTTGATGGCCTGGGGTGCTGGGGCTGGCAGAGCTGCCCTGCCCAGTCAGGCCCTGTTCTCCAGCTGCCACTAAGAAAACAAAGGAATTAAGAACACTCAGATGGGGCGCCTGGGTGGCTCAGTTGGTTAAGTAGCCGCCTTCACCTCAGGTCATGATCCAAGGGTCCTGGGATCGAGTCCTGCATCAGGCTCCCTGCTCAGCAGGCAGTCTGCTTCTTCTTCTCCCTTTTTGTCCCTCCCCTGATTGTGCTCCCTTACTCTCTCTCCCCCAAATAAATAAATATCTTACATAAAAAAGAAAGAACACCCAGACCAGCAAGCCCCAGATGCGGGGTAAGAGGGTATATGTGTCCCACTCTCATGTCTCTCTTGCTTTCTCTCTCCCTCTTTGCTCTCTTTCTCTCACTTCTTTTGTTTTGTTCTGAATCTCTCTGCTCCTTTCTCTCCCTTGCCCCCACTGGCTGGCTGACTCTCCCACTCTTTTGTGTCTATCTCCCTTCTCACATTTTCTCTTTTCCTGTCTTTTCACTTGTCCTACCATTTTTTCTCTTTGATATCACTTTCTCTGCATCTCTGTCTCTCCATTGATATCTCCTTAAACTCTGGCTTCCCTTTGTCTTGGTCCCTCTTATAGGCTCTGTCCCAATTCTTTCTAGTCTGTGTCTCAACTCCCTGTGTCTCTCTCCCCAGCATCTCAGGGTCTCTGCCTGAGGCAGTGACTTCCCACCCTGCTGTCAGGGCTGGACCTCGTACTTCCTGGATTCTTTCCATCTCACTAACCCTCCTTGCCCCCCAGATACTTACTCTAGCCACCTACCCCACGACATTAACAGATGACAAAGCCAGGGGCCTCGGGGAGTGTGCAAGCCACCAGCCAGGGGGACTGAAGTAGAGAAATGGGAAAGGAGGGCTGAGAGACAGATCAAGACAGATGGAGGCCAACTTGTCACTCAGGGGATGGGGGAAGCCAGGAAGAAGAGGGGAAGGAAGAACCCCAGGGAGAGGCATGAAATCCTTGTGGGAAGCAGATGGGATGAAATCAGAAATGAGAGTAAGAGAGCGAGCCAGAGGGATAAAGGAGGCAGGGTCGGGCTCCTCTCTGCTTCTCTGAGGCCCCTCAGCCAGAGGGTAAGGGAAGGGCGGCCTTCTAGCCCTCTGTCTGTGGGGCCCTTCAGCCCAGCTCACACCTACTATGCTGGCTGGCCTTCTTCCCTGCGTTTACCTCCATCTGTTGCTGAGGGTCTTCCCACGTCCCCACCTGCATTTTTCTTTCCTTTTTAAAAAGATTTATCTAGGGGCACCTGGGTGGCTCAGTGGGTTAAAGCCTCTGCCTTTGGCTCAGGTCATGGTCCCAGGGGCCTGGGATCGAGCCCCACATTGGGCTCTCTGCTTGGCAGGGAGCCTGCTTCCCTCTCTCTTTCTCTCTCTCTGCAGCCTCTCTTGTCTGCTTGTGATCTCTGTCAAATGAATAAGATTAGAAAACAAAATAAATAAAAAGATTTATCTATCTATCTGAGAGAGCAGGAGAAAGCAAGCAAGCACTAGTGGTGGGGGAAAGGGCAGAGGGAGAGGCAGAAGTCCACTCCATGCTGAACAGAGAGCCCTGCAGGAGGCTCAATCCAGGACCCTGAGATCACGACCTGAGCCAAAGGCAGATGGTTAACTGAACCCCCCACGTGCCCCCGACCACCTGCATTTCTGATTCTTGCACAGCTTGTTTCTCTTTTCATAGATCCCTCGTATGTCTCTGCCTCCAGCTCTTCCTATGCCTCCAGCTCTTTTCAGGTATGTCTCTCAGCTTGTTTCTCTCCACCTCTGTCTCACTCCTGCTTTCTCCTGGTCTCCATAGTCCCTCCTGATGGAAACTGCCTGGGGTTGACCTCACGTTTCATCTCTGGCAAAGAAAAGCTGCATGTGGGCCCAGACCCGACCTGACTGCTCCTCTGCTGCCCCGGCTCCAGCTCTGGGGACCTGGGTGGCTCGGGACGTCCCAGGCCCAACTAGGAGACCAGGGACTCTGCGGACGCTTGGCACCTGCCCTCCCAACCCAAAGCCATGAGCCACAAGCCTACGTTGCTGAGCTGGTCCCCCGGTACACACACACACACAAACACACACACCCCGGCCCTGCGCCAGTGGCCTGAGGAGGAGCCAGAGCAGAAGGGCCTGAAGGATGCCATAAACCACGCTAAGGCCCCCTCAAATCCCACAGCCTTCTGGGGACCGGAGGCAGTGAATGGCCCCAGAGGCAGAGGGGCCGTGTGTTTGGGTGTACCTACAGGGGCGGAACCTTAAGGAGCAGAGGGCATGGGGCCTGAGCTGGGCAGAGGTTCTGGCTAGAGGCTGGGGAGGACCAGGTAGGAGCAGCTGGAAGGGACCCGTAGGAGCCCCACCCATTTGGAAGGGACCAGGCAGATGCAGTAGGCACATGGCACACATACAGAGGAGCTAGAGCTGAGACATAGAAGAGGTAGGGGCTTGCAGGATCCTTAGAGGACAGGGAGGAACGACAGGAGGGGGCCAGGGCCTGTGGATTCAGATCTGTGGGGACCACAGCCAAGTGACATAGCTGATGGGAAAGGCTGGGAGGAGCTGGCAGGGCAGCGTTTGATAGGAGCGGTGTGGGATCTGAAATATGAGCAGGGGAAAGCCCAGAAGGAGGACTGGTGGTGAAGAAGGGATCTTGCCACACTAGTGGCCCAGAAGGCATGACTGCCTAGAAGACCCTGGGCCTGAAACTGACGCCCCTGGAGCTCCAAGCTCGAGGCTGGGTGGGGGCCCCGCAAGGGCAATGCACACAGCTCTCCCCCACCACACTTCCCTGGAGTCTTATTGGGTGGCTGCCAGCAGGCTGGCACCAAGGCACACAAGCTGGCTCTGTGGTACTTCGGCTACTATGGAGGCATCCAGGCTGTTGGGAGGTCAGGGTCTGTATACTTTTACTCTCAGGAAGCAATTTTGTCTAAGGACATCTCCACCTCTTTGTAATGGCTTGCACGAAAAGAAACCATTCTTAGGTCCCCCGTGATGCACCCCAGTGGTGACAGTGTTGGCCCCACATGTGTAGGGGTTTGCGTGGAAGAGACAGCGTTTGGGGCCAATTTCCCTCTAGAAAATTCTCTTTCCTGTAACGCCCCCACCCCAATATGAAAAGTCCTTTCTGGTTATTTTATGGTTGCTCTTAAGAAAATCACAACGCTGAGCATCATGAAGGAGTAGCTTGGGGGTACAGAAGGGGAGACTGAGAGAGGACACCTTCCTCAAGAAAGCTGGATACTTCTGACCCCTACTTCCACCCCAGGTCCATGGCGAGGCCAGAGAGGGAGATCACACTCACAAATGGGGTGACTGGGATTCAGAAAGCCAGACTTCACTGTGGTCAGATTTCCCAGCCTTGGCAATGGGGGCATGGGAGGGAGGGGTCGGGGTGCAAGGTGCAAACTTCCCCACCCCAGTAATCCTTCTGTTCACTCACTTCTTTCCCAAGCCTTTTCCCGTCTGCCTATGATTCATCACTTGGTCCCCACACCACCTTACTCATGCACCTGTTCATGTCTCGATTCATTCCTCCTCCTGCTCATTCATCCCACAAACACTTACTAGAGCCCACTCTCTGCAGGACTACAATACCTAGGGCTTCTGCACCCGCCCCCCGAGAAGGCCCTGCCCCTTGTCATAACAAAGGGCTCCCACACACGGCTCAAGGAGTACAAACACAGGCATTTCAAAACGGGCTTTAAATACTCATCAGGGAGCCAGGAAAAGGGGGCTGGGGTGAGAACTTGTTACATGTGAATTCGGGGCTGGGGTGCCCTGATAGAGAAGGGGACCCATCCCTCAGGGCAGCTGGGGTGCCCCACCCCCCCACCCTGGGACAAGGGAGCACAGTAGAGGCCCTCTCTGGAGGGACCAAGGGCCAACTGGGAGCCAGCCCTCCCTTCGAGGTAGATCATCGGGGAGGGAACGGAGGAGGAGCTCCTGTGGTGGTGGTGACAGGCGGTCACTTCCTCAGTGGTACTGCTGATAGCTGGGATAGCCTGGGGCTGGGGTACCCTCCTTAGGGGGCAGCTGGCTGGGGTCCTCCAGGAACGGGGGTGCTGCAGAGGAAAGAATCAGGTAAGGGTGAGAGGCAATGCATTTCGCACCTCTCCCTGACCAGCGTCTGCTGGGTACTCACCATTGCGAAACTGCTGGGCCGTGTAGCGAGTAAGGAGGATACCAACACCCTCGATGAGGGCCAAGAGGATGCCTCCCATCATGGCCGAGCCCACCATGGCCAGTGGGCCACCTGGGAGAGAGAAGAGACAGGGAGAGAGAGATGAGGGCAGGCAGAACAAGGCGGAAGAGGCCGGGGGGCCGGGGACCACGGTACTCACTGCGGGCCGCTAGCACAGCCCCAGTCAGTGCTCCACTGGTGATGGAGTTCCAGGGGTCTTCTTTGCCCCGCAGGCGCACCAGGCCACAGTCGATGGTGGAGAACAGGCCCCCCCACACTGCAAAGCTACCTGTAGGGAGACAGAGGCGGAATCAGAATGCCCCAAAATCCACAGCGCCGGGTCTGGGGGCTTCCAAGGCCTGAAGGCTCTGGCAATGGATGGGGAGAAAAACCCAGACACAAAGGCAGAGAGTAAAATCCTAGGGGATACTCCCTGTGCGCCCCTTTGTCAAGCGATCTCTGATCATCACCAGCATTCCCCTCACCTTTGTAGGGATCTGACAAGTGTTTACAAACAGATTTCTCTTCTGTGTAGCTTTTCACAGAGCAACTCTGATCTTCCTAAGCAACACAGGGAAGTGAACTTCCAATCTTGGTTTAAGGGAGCCGAAAAGAGGCTAAGAAAGCTGGTTAACGCTGTGATAGTTAAAGTGTTTATTGTGGCCGCGCTGTGCGCCAGGACCTGTTCTAGGTACTGATATGTTAATTTGACTTCTGAAGTCTTAAATTCGTTAACGTGGTTAAAGGGCTTAGCCAGGCAACCAGCACTTAGCAACTCCTCTGTAAATGACATTAATGTACATGACCTAACTTACAAAACAATTTAGGTGGTTACTGCTGTCACTATCCCCATGTTACCGATGAGGTTCGGAGAGGTGAAGCCATGAACCCAAAGTCATGCCATCAGGGAAGATTCGAGGTCCGGATTTAAACTCTGGAATCCATACTCCTGCCCCTCCGTATTCAATTATGGGGAAACATCACTGTCCTGGAAGTCACAGGCAGAGTTGGGGCTGGAAATGTGGACCCCCAATCTGCAGTCTAGAACCACAGGAATGACCAATGCCAACTCTGTATCCCATCTCCTAGGTCTCTCCATGCCTCCTACCTCCAATCTGGGGGGCTCGGATCCTCACAGCGTTGACACTACCTCTCATTCGGTGCCGAATTCCCTGGGAAAAGTGAGGAGGCGGGGAGTCAGAACAGGGATGAGGCCCCTGGCACGCAGGGTTTGTAGCTTTTAAGAGAGGGAACGTGATGGGTCAGGGGTATCAGGAGTAGAGATGTGGAGCAGGGACCAGGAACTCAGAGGCTGGTGAGCACCCTAACATGGGCGTTCTCAGCTGTGGGTTGAGAAGTTCTCATTCATTCAATGGTCCCTAGCATCTAAGTGCCAGGCACCATGCTGTAATGGAGGGATAATGAATGAGACAGACCTAGCCCCTGCCCTCTCCGAGCTCACATTATGGTGGGAGAGACAGATGCCCGGCAGAGGTACAGACCAACAAGATAGCTTCAAACAGCAGTACAGATCCTGGAGGAAATGGGATCAAGAGACATGATAATGGCTGAGGGGTCAGGAAAGGACTCTAAAGGAGGGGGTGTTTGTGCTGAGACCTTGAGGATGAGAACAGGAAATCTGGGAAATGATCCAGGAAAGAATTCCAGGAGTTGAGGGGAGGGACAGGAGTAGATAGATAAATTTCAGAGACCTTGGCAAATGGATGGCATTTAAAGCCATGATGTTTGATAAGATCTTGGAAGAGGGTGGGCAGAGAGAGAGAGAAAGAAGAACATTGATTAGGTTACATTAAAAGCATTTTCTTAACTTTAAGACTGTCCTTTTGCCAGTTAAACTCCTGGCACTTCCCTGTATACAGGTAATCTGCCTCTGGGGAAAATCTCTCTGGCCTTGCACATACATTTAGGATTTGGTGAGGATCGTTTTGACAGCAGTGTTCCCACAGAGAAAACCCAGTTGGGTGCTGGGGGCAAGGGACACAGGGCCATGTTTGCCATTTCTCCCCAAACCACAGATCCTGGAGCCAGGCCTGGCACATAGTAAGCTAGTAGGAAGCAGAATGAGTAGTCACGGCAGCTCCAAGTGGTTTTCCGCGCAGTATCCCGTGTGGGGTGGGCAGGGCAGGTCCCCCGCCCCACCCCGGGAAGGCTACGACTCACGACAGGGGCGTTGCGGAAGCCCTTGATGGCCTGGAAGACTCCACCGCCGATGACACCCATAGTGAAGGCTCCACCGCAATCGTCCACAATTCGCCATGGGCTGCAGGCCGGAAGGGGAGGGTGGGGTTAAGTGAGCCCCTCTTCCCCCCGCCATATTGCATGGACTCTTTCCCACTGGGAGAAGCCAAGTCACTGGAATGGGAAGCAGCACTTCAGATAATATTATTTTCCCCCTGGGGCGCCTGGGTGGCTCAGTGGGTTAAGCCTCTGCCTTCGGCTCAGGTCATTATCTCAGGGTCCTGGGATCGAGACCCGCATCGGGCTCTCTGCTCAGCGGGGAGCCTGTCCCCCCCCTCTGCCTCCTTGTGATCTCTGTCTGTCAAATAAATAAATAAATCTTTAAAAAAATATTATTTTCCCCCTCATTTCGGCAAATGGTGCTCAAGGGGAAAAGCATTAGTCTTGGCCGTGTCCGCCCCTCCCCCGCGGCCAACCGAGTAATCAGCCAACTGCTTTCCTACTACTGAAGAGTAAACGAACTGACACAGGCGGAGTTGGCACGTTTGAATCAGGGATGTGAACATGTTCATTTGCTAATACCGTTATTAAACCAGGACGGGGTCGCACCCCCGTCTCCAAAAATGAACACGTCCGACCAAACCCCGCCCTCTTCCCTCTTTTTAACCCGCCCCAACTGGGAAAAACCAAAAGCACATGGTGCGGGGGGGGAGGACCCATCTCGTCCACCATAGGCTCACCCGCGCCCCTCCCCCATTCGCTGAAGCTACCAGGGTGAAGCCACGCATGGTAACTGGGGATTTCCGCTCGACAACCGTCACCACCCCCCGGCTAGAATGGATTCGACCAGCATGGCTCTTTCCGTTAAGAGGGACGGGGAGACAAACTGAGTCAGGGGAAACTGGGGAGTGGTTGGTCCTGCACCGCACCTTCTCCAGGCACACGGCGGCGGTCCCTCTTAACGGTGCCCGAGTGGGAGGAACGAGGCGGAGGGGAGCGGAAGGAGACCACAAATGTCTAAGGATGTCCCGAGTCTGGGACGTGGCGCGGTGTGGCCGGCGCCTCTCCCGCCCGCCTCCCACAGCTGGCCGTGGCGCCGCAGCAACAGTCCCGGGGCCTGTGCCCACCGCCGTACCAAGGCTCCCGCGCGTACTCCTCCATGGCGCCGGCGTCCGGCCGCGCAGTCCTGACTAAACTCCGGCGGGCCACGCCCCCACGGCAAACGCGCACAGGCGCCCGAGCGCTCCACCTATTCCAGCCCGGCGATTGGGTCGCTTCGCGCTTGTCAGGCCAGGACCGCGCTCTCATTGGCCACCCGGGTTTGCGTCATCTGTACTGCAGCCTGAGCGTCGCCCAGTTCTTTCAAGCTTTGGGGAGGGCGGCCCTCATTCTGTGCTTTCAGAGAAGACATTCATGTGGTTCTGGTGATCCTAGCAGCTACAAGAGAAAGCCGGCCCATCTGACAGCCTTCCGGTACTCGCGGGACTGTATTGGTAATGTCGGGGTGGGTGCGTCTTTTGCCCCAGGTGGAGGTGATGCGCTCTGCTCCCCCATCCCGGAGCTTTGGTTCCTCCCACCCAGGAGTCTGTGGGGGACGTTGGGTGAGCCCATTCTTGGGACGCAGGGGGGGTGGAACTGAGCTTGGACCCCCTCGGCGGTGGGCGGAGCCTGGGCCTGGGAGGGGAACTGGGTCCTGGAACACCCAGCCTCGAGGCGGGGGTCGGTGGGAGTTTCGGTGGCATTGAACCTATCTTCCCACCTCTTGGCGCGTCGGTTAGGTCCGGCCAGCTCTCCGTGCAGGTGGGTAGGTGGGGGTCCAGATGGAGTATATGCTGGGAGGAGGCGCTTGATTTTAGGATCGGGATTTGAATCCTCATTTGAGCTGGGGGTTTTTGTGTGTGTGTGTGCGTGTGCCTGTCCATCTGTCCGTCTCTAGGTCTGTTTCCTGTCCACTATGCCGCTGCCTGTTGCGCTGCAGACCCGCTTGGCCAAGAGAGGCATCCTCAAACATCTGGAGCCTGGTGAGCGAGCTAAAAACAGATGGGCCTACCATGTGGCAGGCTTGACAGGCACTTCGTTGCTGATAACTGCCACTTCATGCCTAGCATGGACCCTATTGCGCACCAATCAGTGCCGTGGCGGGCATTGTTAACAATATGGCTTCCTGACATTCATTCCTACCGCAGGCGGGGGTGGGGGTGGGGAATGCATATTTAGTGATTAATATTGACAGCGAAGGCCTTTTTGGGGTTCTGTTGTGTGCCATGTGCAATCCATCAAGCAATCCGTGGAAGGGATTACAAAGTATCCTAGCATTCCATAGCAGGATGCTGATACTTTGTTCTTTACCCTAATGATTACATTATTTTAGACCTACAGTGGTGCCAGGCACTATGTGGGTGATCTGTAACTTATTGTTCACTGAACCCATAGCTGACATGTATTTTGGGCCCAAGTGCTTGGCATATGCATTATGGCTAACAGTAGAAAATGATAGGATCTATCATTTATGCCTCCTGGGCTGCTTGTGCTAAGATTTCCACCTCATTGTCAGTAATAGTAAAAGCTGGCGTCTGGTGTGGTGGTTTTTTGTTTTTGAGGGTTTTTTTTTTTTTGGGCATCTGTTTTGGGTACAGTGTGCTAGGCGCTGGGAAGTACATTTTATTTTCACCTTACTGATAAAGGCCATCTGTTACAAGCAACTGTGCCACACATAGATCTTGTGGTTAATAATACTGATAATGATCACTGATCATTTATTGTAAGCCTGTTGAGTACGAGGCCCTGTGCTGATGGAATATACATCTTACTAATGATATTGGTGATTATAGCTCACATCTACTTTGGGCCTATTGAGTGACAGGCAGTATGCTGCTGCTGACATGTACATTTCATTGTTAGTTCCAGCCACAGCTGAAATCTGTGCTAGGCCTACTGAGGGTCATGTACCAAGCTAACAACGTTTACCTCTTTTATTTTGCCAATAGTAACTGACAGCTGCTGTAGGCCTGCTATGTGTCAAGCCTAGGAACTGAATGGATCCAGAGCAGTGTTTGGATATATTCCTTGCCATCCAGACTTGTTGCTCAATATACAAGATCAGAAACCCAATATTTGCCAGGCTTTGGGAGCTGAGTAGATTTGGACAAATTTTCAGAACAACCTGTTACTATTCAAACTCATTGTATACAAATAGATTTGGATAGCATGGTGTCCCATGCTTCCTGAACTCGGGAACTGGAGGATATGTTTGTATGACGAATCCTTGTCTAAATTCTGAAATCAGATAGTTGTGGGTGACAGCATCAAATCCCAGATCTTACCTGAACACAGAAACAGAAGAGATTTAGGTACATTTTTTGGCAAATCCCCTGATCTTCAGACACTTGGATTTGGAATGTGATATTCGCCACAGCAGGTGAGACCTGGTGCGTGCACGCGCACGCACGCGTGCGCACGCGCACACACACGGTCCATGTGAATTTGAGTGTCTCTCCAGGCTCTGGCTGTAAGATGAGAATCCCTCTAGTCCTTACTGCTTTCCTCCACCCCGCTATTCTGCCAGAGCCAGAGGAAGAGATCATTGCCGAGGACTATGATGATGACCCTGTAGACTATGAGGCCACCCGGTTGGAGGGCCTGCCACCCAGCTGGTACAAGGTGTTTGACCCTTCCTGGTGAGCCTGGGGAACTGGGGTGGGGGTGGGTGGGGGAACTGACATCTGACTTCACCTTTCCTGTGCTGTCCCTGGCCTTGGGGTAAATGGGAAACACAGAGAAGAGGTCTGGGGGTCCTCCCTCCGGGATCCTGATGTGGGGCAGTTACAAGAGATGGGGAGATAGGAGTTGAGGCTATAAGACCTCTGTGCTGACACTCCTTCCCTTATTCTCCCCTCCTCTCTCCCCCTCCCTCCCTCCCCTGCTTCCCTCCCACTGCCCCACAGCGGGCTCCCTTACTACTGGAATGTGGACACAGACCTCGTGTCCTGGCTCTCCCCACATGACCCCAACTCCGTCGTTACCAAATCCGCCAAGAAGCTCAGGGCAAGTAATGCAGGTGAGTTGGCGGACCTAAGGGTGCCTCCATGATCCTGCGGTTCTCAGGGAGGGGTCAGGTAAATGACAGTGGACTGGGGAAGGGCAGGTGAGACAGGCGGACCAAATCCCAGGCAAGAGAGGGGGCAGTTACTGAAGGCAGAGGCTGCTGGGGCCGGAGATTGGAGGAGAAACGTCACTTCAAGGCTTTTGTGTTCCCAGATGCTGAGGAGAAGGTGGATCGGGGCCACGAGAAGTCAGACCGGGGCCACGAGAAGTCGGAACGCGGCCACGAGAAGTCGGACCGGGGCCACGAGAAGTCGGACAGAGACCGAGAGCGTGGTTATGACAAAGTGGACAGAGAGAGAGAGCGGGACAGGGATCGGGATCGGGACCGCGGGTATGACAAATCGGAGCGGGAAGAGAGCAAAGAACGGCGCCATCATCGCAGGGAGGAGCTAGCACCCTACCCCAAGAGCAAGAAGGGTAAGCTGAACAGCAGGGCGGGGGCTGGAAGCAGGGGAGGCACCATGGACGAGCCATGGAAGAGAGGCCCTCCCCTTGCTCGTGGGAGTGCCTGAGCCTGGGGCCTGGGACAGGGTGCAGCGGGCCACGGAAGCCATGTACCCTATTTCTTCCTGGGATGGTGGAGGTTGGTGATCAGGGGTTCCTTGTGTCTACTGGAAACCTCACTCTGCCACCTGTTTCCTCAGCGGCAAGCCGGAAGGATGAAGAGTTAGACCCCATGGACCCCAGCTCGTACTCGGATGCACCCCGGTAAAGGAGAAGCCCTCAAGAGCCCTTCTCTTTCCCTCATGAGTCCCTTGCACTGATGACCATTCCTTTTTTCCTACCTCCTTCCCCGATTTGTCAGTTGTTGGAGTTGGGGGTGGGGAGTGCCTATTGCTTCCCATATTCCCAACCCGTGACCCCTATTTCCTAACCCCCTTCCCCCAGGGGCACATGGTCAACAGGACTCCCCAAGCGGAATGAGGCCAAAACAGGTGCAGACACGACAGCGGCAGGGCCCCTCTTCCAGCAGCGCCCCTACCCGTCCCCGGGGGCTGTGCTCCGGGCCAACGCCGAGGCCTCCCGAACCAAGCAACAAGACTGAACCTCCCCGCAACGCCACCCCACTGTCCCCCGGGGTTTTTAATAAAAGCTTTTCGATGGATCATGCCCATGAGGCCTGAGTGCTTCCTTCCCATGTGCTCTTGAGGCTTCCCAACCCAGGCCAGCAAGATGTGAAACACATTTTATTTGCAAAAACTCACCTAAGATAGTGCGGGAGTGGCAAGGATATGAGGGCGACGGGGGGCTTGGAGGCCGAGGTGGATCCTGTCCATGCCCTCATTACCAGAGTTCAGTTGTGTTCCTCCCCCTGCTTAGGAGCAGGGGGTGGGGGTGGGGGAACCAGGCTGGGGTTCAGTGTCTACCTCCCCCCACCCCTAATACTGATCAGAGTTTGGTCCTGGCTGGGCCAGGGCAAGAGGGGAGAAGGAGGCCAGGCCAGCGTCTTCGATCCCAGCGGCTACGAACCCTTCACCTTGGTGAGCAACCTGTGGTGGGAATGGGGAGGGAGAGAGAAACACAGACAGCTGGGGTGGGCTGGCAGGCGGGCGTCCTGAGCAAGCGAGGGTGGCAGCGGTGGGGCTGGTAGTCCCGGGGTTAGTAACAGAGCCTATGCAGACAGAGTGAGTCCCCTGGGTCAGAAAGCTACACATGGACTAAATAAATACAACATCTTTATTTGGCATTGGGTCTCCTGACATTTGTTCATTACAGTTCCTTAGAAAACAAGCCAAAAAAATCAGAACAAATTAATCAAAAATAAAGATCCAATGACCCTATTTAACATAGAGCAAAGACAGCCCAGGCACCTCCCCTGTGTGTGCACGCACACACACACATGTGCGCACACACATCCTGGGAGACAGTTAAGGGGTTAATAAGCTTTAGGGAGTGCAGGGGGCAGGTTCCATATTTCAGCGATTTTAAGACCCCCTCACCCTGTCACAGAGCAAGGGTGCCTCATACAGCCAGTGCATTATCAGAGGTGTGGTTGGCAGCTTTAGCTTCCCTTTTGGGATGTCTTGGAAAAGAACCCTGCATCTGGCATCTGACAGTGTCTTAGATTTCAGTGAGATTCAGCCACTCCAAGGACCTTTTCTCCCTCCCTGCACCCTGGATCATTAATTATCTGATTACACCACAAGTTCCCAGACCAATAAAAAAACAAACGGCCCCCACTGCACTGCACCCTCCCCAGGAATGGGCCGATGCAACACGTGTCAGCTCCGGCCCCTGCCTCTCTCCGGGGGTGCCCATGAGAGGCCCATTTTCAAGGGTCTCCCATCAGGGAAGCTGCCCCAAGGCCACGCACAAAAAAGACCCGAACTGTTAACGTGATCCACTGCAGCTGTGAGGGAGGCAAGAAGGCCTCAAGCTACAGGAAGCTGAACCCCACAGGTAGGCATCCATCACTTAAAGAGCTGTAGCGTTTTTGTCCGATTTGTCCTTACAAAGGTGGAGGGGCTGCTGGGAGGGGCTCTCCCAGGCATGGAAGACAGGACACCTCCAGCTGAGGGCAGGCAGGAAAAGAAAGGCCTTGAATGACAACACTGCCAACCTGGTCTCCGAAAGGGGTTGGCTGGGCAGAGGAGGCAGCTCTCAAACCCGCTCTAGCGGAGGGGGTTCCAGTCTGTGAGGAAGGGTTCGTGTGAAGCCCCGCCCCGTCCCATGCCCCTCCAGAAGTCTCCATGACCCGGGAGAAAACACTCTTCCGGTCCCAGAGGAGCCAGGCCCAGTGGTAGCTCAGGTCCCTGCAGATGCCCAACACCCTCCACCCAGTCCCCCTCCCTGTCACCCCCCACCGACACCAGCCCTCACTTCACCAGCACTGACTTTGGCAGAAAGGGCTCCGTGCTGAGGTCTCCGCGATGGGAAGACAGCTTGGGTGGTGGCGGCTGCCCCGGAGGCTGCTGGTGCGTGCAGGGCCCGGAGGCGGAGGCAGAGGCTGTGGCTTTGGCTGCACCTCGGGGCAGACTGTAGAGGTAGACGGCACCGATGACCAGCCCGGCGCCCAGGGCGAACAGCGGGTCCACGTGGAAGCCGAAGAGGCGGATGGAGGCAACCGTGGACAGCACGATGGACAGGGAGGTGGCAAAGCCCTTGAGGATGTTGTCGGCATACTTGACGACAACAGCCACCAGCAGCCCGCCAAAGGCCTGGTTGAGCACCACGCCCCAGACGGCCGGCGTGTAGCCGAAGAAGAAGCCGCGGCGGGCCACAGCGGTGCCCTCAGCCCACCAGAGCCCCACTAGGCCCAGCGCCGTGCCGAAGAGGCCCAGCTGCAGGTTGCGCAGCCACACGGAGCCCGAGCTGCCCTTGAGGATCTTCTCGAAGTAGACGCCTGCAAAGCCCGAGGACAGACATGAGGCCACAACGGCCACCAGGCCTGCCCCGGGGTTCTGATCCAGTGGCCGAGGGCCCCCACCACCAGCTTGCTGTGCCTGGACAATGGCGACACCCGTGAAGAGGAGCAGCAGGGAGGCCCACTGCAGCCGCGAAAGGCTGCGGTTCAGCATGAGCACGGAGAACAGCGCCGTGGTCAGGATCTTCAGCTGGTACGTCACCTGCGTGCGGCATGCATGCGGGAGGTGCTAAGGGCTGTTCCCTGCGCCCCCCACCCCAATGTGCCCAGTGCAGGGACAGGGCAGGGCAGGTGGCCAGAAAGACACCCTGCCCTTGGGTGCTGACTGGCAGGGCGCTAAACAGCCCTGCACTGTGCTTCCCGGAAGTCCACAGCTCCACAAGGAAGTCCTGGGCCACACCCAAGTCCGCATCCCAACCCCATTTTCTGGCTGTGTGATGAGGAACAAGGCACTTGCCCTGTCTTGGCCCCGACATCACCATCTGTAGAGTACAGCTGTTGTTTGCGAACCAGCTCACGCCGCAGGTGAGTGAACAAGTGACAGGCTCTCTGATGAGGGCGGTAGGGGGGGGAGGCTGATAACTAGGTGCTGATGCAAGCCAATCAGCCACAATGATAACATTGGCAAACATTGACACAGTGCCCGCTGTGTGCTACTGTGCCTCTAGGCACTTCGTATGAATCCATTCGTTCAGTGCTCTCCCAGATGAGGTGGGCGCTACTGTAATGTCCAACTGGAAGATGAGAAAACTAGGGCAGAGTCGTCAAGTGACTTGCCCAAGATTACACAGCTGGGAAGTAGTAGCCGAGGTGGGATTTGGGCTCCAGAATCCAGGCTCTTGAACCGTTTTCCAAGGCCGCCTTGGAAACAGCCAAAAGCCTGCCTACTGCCAACCAAGGGCTCTTCCCAGATATTATTTCTTTTAGCCGTCCCAGCATCCTGGTGAGGAGGCATTCCCGTCCCCATTCCCAGTTCTCACAGATGAAGAACTGAGACTGAGGGAGAGCCAAGGTGACACGGTCCCAGCTCTCTGCAGCCCTCCCCTCGTCGGCCTCCTACCTTCCCGACCCCAGCTGGCTCCTCCTAGGCCACGCTGGGCATGCAGCTCACCTGGAAAGTGGCAGCTGGCAGGTTGGAGATGGCAACATACTGGAGGTTATTCTGCAAGGTGTAGATGAGAGAGGGCACAGCGAGCTTGAGTGTATCCACATACCGCACCAGGACAGCCTCATGGAGGAAGAGCGCGAGGTGCTTCACGTTACCTGGGGTGCACGGGAGAGGGAGGACAGCCCTCCTGAGCACTGCAGATCCTCTGCAGGCCAGGACTGGGCTGGGCCCTGCGTCTCCCCACCACGCTCTGACTTCTTGAGGGCTTGAATGAGGTCTGTGCTCTCAGTTTCCCCACAGCACACCCCCCCCTACCTCCAGCAGGCCTCATGGCCAGCAGTTTCATAGGACACAAAACCACCATCCTGGACTGTGCGCAGCTGAGGCTCGCAGGCTGTCCTCGTTCAGTGTACAGCCTAGCACCCCAGACAGGAGGCCCACTCAGGGCAAGCACTCAATACCCATCTAGCCAGTGAAATTGTCAGCAGGAACTAGCTTGTGAAGGAGAAGCCTTAGGAGTGGGAAGGCAGACTGCTGACCAGAGGGGAAGTTGGAGACTCAACTATGATGCTTATCCTAGCTCCTTACTGGCCTGCGAGCTGCCCGAGGGCAGGAGCCATCTCCTGCTCTGCCCACCCGACACGCAAGGACTGGGACACCCAGGCCACAGGCAACGGCTGCAGCGGGACTAAGAAGCAGCCAAGGCTGGCTGGGGCCTGCTCCCACCGATGCTTGAGAGAGAGGACCCTCCTGGAGAGTCAGGTCTCTGCAAAGCTCTACAGTTTACCTTTTCAGGCTCAGCTGCGTGTTGCTCCTCTGTGAAAACCCCACCTACTACACGGGGCTATCGCAGGGAAAAGCTAGTGCATGGGGCTATCACAGGGAACTTGCACTGACAGCTCATGGCCCTGCCCGGCCTTTGTCCCAGGAGTAATTACCCATCTCAAACCCCTTAACCCCAACTCTTGGGGCCCAGGGGTTTGGGTGTTGGACATTTTCCAGGCGTCAGACAAGTAACATGGGCAATCTGGCACGTAACACGTAACACAGCCCTCACATACAGGAGACTGCGCGCCATAATCACACATGTTCGTATTTCTGTGGCAACTTGTGTAAACGTTCACACCAAATGAGAAAAATTAAAAACACAGATACACAAACAGCCCTACATGGGGTCAGGCCAGGTTTTACCACAAAACTGATTCAAGAGAAACAAGAACAACAACAACAACATGGGGCCAGGGGCTGAAATTGTAGATCTGAGGCAGAGGCCTGTGGTTTTAAATCTGCAGCTCTTTGCTTCTCCCCATCCCAAATATCAGCCCCCCTGAGGGCAGGATTCAGCCTGAGCAGGGGCTGCCACAGTGAGCACTTGGAAGTGTCTTGGAATCAACTGAGAACAGAGCAGATGGTGGGGGAGGGGACAGAGCAGATGATGGACTTCGAGGGTATGATGCTAAGTGAGGGAAGTCAGACCAGGAAAGACAAATGATTTCACCACCTTGTGTCTAAAAAAACAAAACAAAACAAAACAAAACAACCACAAAAACAGACACGGAATCACACACTCCTAGAGAACTGGCAGTTGCTGGGGGCGGGAAGGGGAGCGGGAAATGGGCGAAATAGGTGAGGGGGGTTACAAGGTACAAAGTTCCAGTTATAAAAATAAATAAGTCACAGGGATGAAAAGTACAGCACAGGGAATACAGCCAATAATAAGGTAATAACTCGGTCTGGTGACAGATGGTTAGTGCACTTATCATGGCGAGCACTGTGTAATGTAGAGAATTGTTGAATCAGTATGTTGTACACCTGAAACTAAGAAAACATTACAGTTAACCAGTGACTAGCACAGAAGCTGGGGCACCAACCCCACCAGACAGTTAAAAATCCACATAAACTATTGATTCCCCCAACCCCCAAGCTTAACTCCTAATAGTCTACTGCTGGCTGGAAGCCTTACAGAGAACACAGAACATTTTGTATGTTACATCTATCATATATGGTATTCTTACATTAAAGTAAGCCAGAGAAAAGAAAATAATAAGGAAAATACATTTTCCATACTGTATTTATTAGACAAAAACCTGTGTCTAAGTGGGCCTGCACAGCTCAAACCTGTGTTGTTCAATGGTTAACTGTGTATGTCAGCTACACGTCCACTTTAAAAAAAAAAAAAACAGAAAGAAAGGACATAGAACAGATGGGTTCCCAAACTGCTGCCTCCCAGGGCCCTGGAGCTAGTAAGTGGGCAAGAATGTTTTCTTCATTGTAAATACTGACAGCAGAGCTGTAACAGACATCTGTATCCTTTACACAGGCAAAGCCTTTAATTATTTTTGTAAAGATTTATTTACTTATTAGGGCGTGTATGCCCATGAGCAGGGGGAGGGGCAGAGGGAAAGGGAGAAAATCTCAAGCAGATTCCCCACTGCTAAGCAGAGCCCAATGTGGGGCTCGATCTTAAGACCCTGGGATCATGACCAGAGCTGAAATCAAGAGTCAGACGCTTAACTGAGCCCCACGGGGCGCCCTGGCACGGCCTTGTAGAGAGACAACTGACAACGTTTTAAAGCAGGCTTTTAGGGAGATGTTTAAATTGGCAGAGAAATCCAATTTCTAGGACGTACAGAGAAGGTAGAGGAATATGTTAAATGATACCACAAGGAGGCCGGCAGCAAACTGCAGGCTGTCCAAAGTCTCCAAGACCAACCACTTGCTCTCTTCAAGAAATTAACTGCCCATCACAGAGCTGGAGGGGGAACCCTGAGGTTAACAGACCTAGAAGACACCAAACAATTGCAAGACACTGACCTTATATAAACCTGACTGAGACAAAGTCTGAAAAATTTTTATGATATTTGAGAAGCCATTATAAGTAGGCGAATACTTGACTGGGTATTTGATTCTTTTATGGTTCGTTTTTTGATGTATGATTGTTAGATACTGCAGTTATTTTTTTTAAATGTACCAAAATATTTATTCAAGACAGTAACATAGGGGTGGGGGTTTACTTCAAAATACTACATACTTCATGTGGGACACACTGCAGTAAAGTAAGGCAGGGAGTGGATAGGTAGGCAGACAGGGAGATGGACAGTGAGTGGGTATCACTGATGCTGTTTAATGGCAGAGGGGCCATGAGTGGGCATCTGCTGAATCTGGGTGATGGGTACATGGACATTTTATTATTCTCTCCGAGTTTATGTTTAAATTGATCCATAATGCAAAGTTAAAGGGAAATAAGTAAATCACCCTGTAAGGGTCGCCTGCTACCTTATGGGCACAGACCATCTCACTCCTACAGTCCACACAGACCAACTTCCAGGGCATCAGGGGTATAAAAGTAGGGCTGGAGGGACAAGGCAGGTTAGCTGCACTTACAAACTCCCCAGGCGGTTTTAGACACAGGGATACAGTGATATTCCCCCAGCAAACCGTCCATGTGGGCATGGGTATACACACATATACACACAAAGTCCCACCACTGACCCCAGTGCAGCGCCACCCCCCTTTGCTCGCTCATACCCCTCTTCTGTGCGAAGAGCAGCAGCAGGCAGGTGAGACCTTTGAGCACTTCAGCCATGACCACTGCAGTGGTGGCAAAAAAGCGGTCCCCAGGCAGTGTGCGGGCGTAGCGGATGCTGAGGATGAGGGAGGCATTCTGGACCACCAGCACAGCTAGGGATATGTATTTGAGGCGCCGGTGAGCTGTGGGAAATTCAATGAGCAAGGGGGAAGAAGGGGTCAGAAGCCACTAGGACACAGCCACACCACCACCTTCCCCCTCACTCCTTTCTCAACCAGGATCCTCTTAGCCACTGCCACTTCCTCTCTCTGCCTCCCTATCCTGACCCAAGGAGGGTCTGACTCCCATCTACTTCTGCTGCCTCAACAGGCAGGAAGAGTCACGAAGGAGGAAGTGGGCCTCGCCCCATCCAGCCCACACCTGGAATCCTTGCTGAGGTATCAGGAAATGGCTGGAGCAGGTGCTGAACACACTGGCCCCTCTCTCCCTCCTCTGTGTGAGAAGGAACTCCACCCCAAGACGGAATACCAACCACACTCTCAACATTTATTGAGTGCTAACTGTCTACCTATCACTGGGGTAAAGGATTTATGTGGATTACCTCAGCAGATCCCTATGTTGTTCTGATCTCTGAGCGAGCTACAAGGATTCCATTATGTGGGTGAGCAAACCACAGATTTATATGAAATGATGCTTCTATTTAATGAGGGGTCATCCTATGTAAAGAATGATACCTCAATACAGGGAATGAGACCACTATATAAGGCATGTCCGCCCCCTAAAGAATGGTCTTCCTCCCATCTAAGATATTATTCCATCTCCTCACACTGAGAATGGTCTCTCCAACTCCTACCTTCTATGACCACCAGAGTCCCTCTGACACAGAATGATTTCACAAACTTAAGAAATAATTCCTCCACAGCCCCTAGGACTGGACCCCATATAATAAATGGTTACTGTACCAAGAATGGTGTGATTCCCTCCCGGACATAAGGAAGTATTTCCCTATACTCCAAATGGTCCAGTCATCTTCCAACCACTGCACCTTCCCTACCTCCAGCGAAGGGATTATTCCTTGTTCTACTCACACTCACAATGAACTCTCCCCGCTATAAAGAAGGTACCCACAGCCTTAGAACGTCTTTTCTCTGCCATGTAAGAAAGGACCCTCTCACTCCAATATACAATTAACTCTGCCAGCATTAGGAAGGGACCCCCCAGAACAGTCTTATCTCCTTATAACGGACATCCCAGTCTTCAAAATGGACCCTCTAAGTCGGGTATGGAAGGACCCGCCCCACCCTAATTCACAATAACCCCTCTCCCTTTATAAGGAAGAAACAGCCTCTTTATTCTATAAGGAAGACCTTTCCCACCCTCAGAATGCTCTCTCCCTTCTCTAAGGACGGACCCCCCCACAAACTCAAAATGGTCTCTGGTCTTAGCCTCCCCCAAAGGCAATAACCCCCCAGACTCAGAATGATCTCCACTCTCCATATGCGGAAGTGACCCCCCCCATCACCCTCAGAATGGTCTCTTCCCCGCCTTCCAACACACTCACAGTGGACCGTTCCGTCCTCCCTCCTCCACCCCCCACCACACACACATAGGTGGGTCCATACGGGACGCTCCCTCTCGCTTGAGTGAGGAACCTTTCTGACCTCACAGCGATCCCGACCCTCGCCCGGCCGCCGCCTGCTCGGCCACGGCCTGTCTCACCCGCACTCGCGGTTCCAGGCTCCAACGCCCCCGCTGAGACCGCCCCTGGCCCAGCAGCCGCGGTAGACCCGCCAGACCCAACCGCTGCCATGTTGGCATCTGCCTGGCCCGTCCCCTCGGCAACAGCAGGGCACTTCCGTATCCGTCACTTCCGCTTCCGGGCCTCCGGGGTAGAGGCGGGCGAGTGAGGGGCTGGCCCGAGCAGGGGTTTTCCTCGTCCGCTCCCAGACAGTGAACCTAAGACCGCGGCCTCAGGATTTCCAGATTCAGTCGGGATGGGCAGACCCAACACACGGCCGACTCAGCCTCTTGCTGTCTCCACAGAGCCTCATTGGCTCATTCCCGTTACTAGACCCGCCTTCGACTTCATTGATCCCGCTTTCCAGATCACCCGCCCATCGTGTGTCCTTGTCTCATTGGCTCAGCTGATCCTCTTCTATCTCAGCTCTTCATTGGCAGCTTCTACAGATGACCCCGCCCTTTCCGCACCAAAACTCCTGGGTACCCTCCTGGTTGGACAGAAGTTCCTCTTTAGCCCACCTCCTGGCGAGGTCCCGCCCCCTCGGGCGCCTGGGAGGTAATTTAGGCTGAGGGCGCCGGGCTGGTGAGGGTCAGGCGGGCAAACGAGCAGTTGAGGCCACACAAGCGAGGTGTTGGAGAGAGGAGACTGAGAGTAGGGAGGATAAGCGAGCCCCTGTTGATGAGGGAAAGGAGTGCGAAGGGGACAGGTAAGCCACCAGGTGAGGCTTCCAGGTTAGCTTTTGAAAGCGGAGCAAGAGAGGGTACAGCTGAGGTTAGGGCAGGGACGTCGAGGTGAAGAATGAGTTTTCTCTGGCCGAGCAAGCCCTGTTTGACTGGGGACATATCCCAAACATCTTCAGGGTCTACAGTATCTCCAGCAGAGCCCTTCTGCACATCCTGGGAGCTACCTAAGAGCTGGAATGTGGGAAATCACGTTTTTCTTTGTGGTCCTGCTTAGATCAACCCATAAAACAGCTTTTGGACAGTACCACAGGGCTAAGACCTCCCAAGAGCAGAGGAGCAATCCAGCCCACCTCCCTCTTGGCTCAGCATACGGTAGATGCTTCATAATTGCCTCACTGCATCTACAAATAGGCAGTCGCTTCTGAATCTAGAACATTTATCAAATAGTGTGCTTCCTTGCTTCATCTACAAATGGCCAGTCACTTCTGATTCTATAACATTTATTAAATAGTGGGTTTCCACACATGGCTTTTTTAAATAATCCAGGCAGGGGGAGAAGGAAGAGGAGGACATAGTTGGAGCTCCCCTCCCACCAATACATAAGTATTTACATTTCAGCAACTGGACAATCCTGGCTCAGAAGGAGGCAGCAAGAATCCAAAAAAGATGGAGGGGGGGGCCCAGGAGAACAAACAACTAGACTTAACTTCCCCCACCCCATCCCCCCCAAAAACATCCACCCCATCCTAGCGGACTCTGGTGGTGTCCATCTCCCATTTCCCAAATCATGGAAGTAGGGTTCTCCTCACCAGAATAAGAGCACTTGGGATAACAGAGTAGGGTCCCCTCACCAAAACAAAAAAAATTAAAATAAAATAGTAATAGTAATAAACATAATTAAAAAAAAGGCTTGGGATAACAACAGGGCATTACCTCCCCCAGAATCAGCAATCCTGGGCTGAGGTAGGCAAGCAGCTTGACTGAATATAGGACCCTGGGCTAGGGGAAAGGGTCCTTTTGCTAAAATAAGAGCTGCTGCGGCATTGGAAGGAAAGCACCCTTGCCCAAGTGAGAGCATTTGAACTAAGTGTGTGTGGTGGTAGCAGGAGGTGCCAGTGTAGGGGTTACAACTCATTAGAATAAGAGTCCTGGGGCTCAGAATGGAAGGAACCTCAACCAAATAAACACCCTTAGCAAAATGAGAAATAAGGAAGTTCCCCCCGCCCTCCAGAATAAGAGACCATAAGTTCTGGGAGGAAGGCTCCTTAGCAGAATTGGGATGGGGAGTGTGCAGACTTGGTTTATGTCTCCTGACCCCTGATCCCCAATCTCTGACCCTAACAACACTGGATTTTTAATGACCTGTATAACCAGGTCAACAGATGTCCATCTATCCCTGTGGCATGCCATGGGACGGCTATTCCAACTAGCGGGGGCCTGGCTAGGACTAGGGCAGGAGGGACCAGGCCAAAGGGGTGGGCCCCCCCTTGGGGGCATTGAGGGGTACGTCCTCAGCTGGTGTCTGCATCCAGGGGTCCAGCAGTATCTCCTCCAGTGAGGGTCGGGCAGAGGGTTTGGGGGCCAGGCACCGGCGGATTAGGGCACAGCAGTCTGTGGATCAGAAGCATACAGAAGATTAGTAATCAGTTGGGGACACTAGTCCCTGGGAGGATGGAGTCCACTGAGCTAGGACTGGTGAAGGCCTCACCTGGGGACACATGGGCAGGGAAGTGGAGCTCAGCCTCCAGAATCTCTTGGTCCCTCTCGAAGGGAATGTCCCCACACACCATGTCATAGAGGAGGATACCCAGTGACCAGACAGTGGCTGGGAGTGCGTGGTACTGGTGACGAGAGATCCACTCTGGGGGGCTGTACACCCTTGTCCCTGCACACAAGCCAGAGATTAGACCACTCCCCAGTAATGCCCCACCCCCCAGGAAGTATGGTCCCCTCACCAGAATTAAGAGAACACACTACGGGAGCAGGGTACCCTAACTGGAAGAATTCTTTAAATATAACAGCAGAGTCTCATCATCGGGAAAAGAACAATTAAGGTAACAGCGGAGTTGCCTCAACAGAATAAAAGCCCTTAAAAGTAACAGTAGGATCCCTTTACCAGACAGAAAAGGAACACTCAGGATAATAACACAATCCCTCACCAGGTCTGGACACTGTCAGAAGATGGACTTTAGCAGAGGACAAGGCTTGAGAGCCCCCAGTGTTAAAACTCAAGAACCTTATAAAGGTGCAATATAGATCAAGGAGCACAGGGCACCCCAGCACTAGAGGTCAAAGATCAAGGGACCATAAAGATAAAAGATTAACACCCCCCATTAAGATTTAGTGAAGACTTACCATCAAAATCAGTATAGGGTTCATCGTGAAGCAGGGCACCGGAGCCAAAATCAATAAGTTTGGCACAGCCCCGGCGGAGATCCATCAGGATGTTCTCATCCTTGATGTCACGATGGACAACTCCACGGGCATGGCAGTGGCGAACAGCTGCCACTACCTGGGCAAACAGGCAGCGGCTTCGGCCCTCACCTAATGGGCCCTGCTCTGTGATGTAGTCAAAGAGATCCTGGGCAGGTAACGGCCGTTCAAGGATGAGCATGAAGCCTTCTGGTGTCTCAAACCAGTCAAGCAGGCGGATCACGCCAGGGTGCCCACCGCCTGCACCCACCTTCCATAGCAATGCCACTTCCAGTGGGCATGTGGCTGAATCTGACTGTGGAGGGAAGGGGAGAGAAAAGAGAACACAGATGTCAAGCCAGCAGCTCTGTGGCTGACTTCTTGCCTGAACTTAAATCATAGCCCCTCAGCCTCCGGGCTGTGTGGCCTTCAGCAGCCCACTTCCCTCCCTGAGCCTCAGTTTCCCTCTGTTAAGGGCTCAAACACAGCCACTAGAAAGGTTGTTTGAGCCAAAAGCCCATGCACATCTGGCACATTATAGGAACTGAGTAAATATTTCAGTAAATGAAAGTTCATTTTTTTAAAAAAGGCCTTCTTGGGGTACCTGGGTGGCTCAGTCAGTTGAGCTCAGCTCAGGTCGTGATCTCATGGGTCATGGGATCAAGTCTCATGTTGGGCTCCATGCTCAGCCCAGTGGGAGTCTGCTTGAAATGCTCTCTCCCTCTCCCTCTACCCCTCTCCCCACTCTGGTGTGCACATGCATGCACGCTCTCTCTGAAATGAACAAATAAAATATATCTTTTTAAAAAGGCTTTCTTCTGGGGGTACCTGGGTGGCTCAGTGGGTTAAGGCCTCTGCCTTTGGCTCAGATTGTGATACCAGGGTCCTGGGATCGAGCCCCGCGTCAGGCTCTCTGCTCAGCAGGGAGCCTGTTTCCTCCTCTCTCTCTGCCTGCCTCTCTGCCTGCTTGTGATCTCTGTCTCTCAAATAAATAAATAAATAAATCTTTTTTTTTAAAAGGCTTTCTGCTAAAGAAGCAACTGATGAACACTATTATGTAATAGTCTATTTTTTGTTCACTGGCATCTGAGAAGAGATTAGAACAGTGCCTTACATACAGTGGGTGCTCAATAAATGTTAAATAGTTGAAAGCACTTATAGCACAGTCTGGCACAGAGTTAGCTCACAAAAATTCTATTATTGTATAATGGGTCTGTTTTGTTCACTGACTATAACAGTGCCTGGTAACAGGAATAGGGTAGGGCTTAATACATATTGATTAAATAGGTAAAAGCAATCAGTAGAAAAGAACCCTGCAAAAAATAAGCTCTCAGGGGGCGCTTGGGTGGCTCGTGGGTTAAAGCCTCTGCCTTCGGCTCAGGGTATGATCCCAGCGTCCTGGGATCGAGCCCCGCATTGGGCTCTCTGCTCAGCGGGAAGCCTGCTTCTCTTTCTCTCTCTCTCTCTCTCTCTGCCTGCCTCTCTGACTACTTGTGATCTCTGTCTGTTAAAATGAATAAAAGAGGGACGCCTGGGTGGCTCAGTTGGTTGGGCGGCTGCCTTCGGCTCGGGTCATGATCCCAGCGTCCTGGGATCGAGTCCCACATCGGGCTCCTTGCTCGGCAGGGAGCCTGCTCCTCCCTCTGCCTCTGCCTGTCTCTCTGTCTGCCTGTGCTCTCTCTCTCTCTCTCTAACTAATAAATAAATAAAATCTTAAAAAAATGAATAAAAGAAAATCTTTAAAAAAAAAGCTCTCAGATGTAATATTTTGTCAAATGCCTAAAATTGTGCCTGGCACATAGTAGGTCCTCAATATATATTTGTTAAGTAGGTAAAAGTGATTAATTGCAAAGGAACAAAGTAAGAACTCAATACTATCATGTTATGTTTTGTCACTGTCACTGAACATCTAGAGCTGTCTTGCTCGCAAGTACTTAGTGGGACTGGGAACACAGTAAACTTTGATGATGAAGCAAAACCTGAGACACACAGTCAGTGCTCATTAAAAGGCGTAAGTGCTAGGTCACAAAAACCGCCCCACGCCAGAAGCCCGGAAGCCGGGTGAGGACAGCCAGAATCAGCCCTCCTGCCTGAGGTGGGGCCCTCTTCCAGCCAGTACTCTGACTAGCACAGCCGCAAACAGGTTTTCTCACGGTGATGAAACTTTCGCTACTGCGCAGGCGCACCTTCTCCCTCCGGGTCCCACAACCTGCGCAGGCGCCGTCTCCCCCAGAGCCCGCCAGGGGGCGCTCCCACACCTACAACTTGCCCAGACCCGCCCTGTTGTCCGTTAGCGTTCTAACGGCCCATGAGAAGCAGCCACCGTCACCATGGCAACCAGTGACCTATGCCCCTCTTTCCCCACCAGCATGCCCTGCGGGCAGCCCCTGAGCCTGTGTTTGGAGGAAGGAGGAGAAAGGAGGGTTGGGGTGGGGTAGAATCCAGGGCCCAAGGCGAGCTGGGGTGAGTCAGAACTCTATGGAGGTGTGGATGTCACCAGAGGGGAGTAAACACGGGCTGGTAGGAGTGTTCTCTTCACCGTTACAGGGCCGAGGGAATCATAGAAGCCCTAGAAAGGCAAAGGGTTGCTGAGTCCCATCTTCAGAGATGGCGTCGCCAGGTCAGCGACTCCAGAGATACTCACCAAGGGGGACCAGCCCAGCACGCGATTCCGGGGGATCACTTTGATGGCCACCTGGAGAGGGGGGCTGAGGTGAGGGGGCCAGCAGACGACCCTTTGACCCCACCAATCTTGACCCTCACTTTAGTCTTTCTGGTATCAACCTCACTACACCACAACCCAAAATGAGCTAGAGCTTCTCCCCTGCTCTCCAAGTCCCCAGAACCGAGTTTATCTCTCCCATCATCCTTGGCCCTGGGTTCTCTCTTCTCAGGCTTCAGGACCCCTCACTCCAGATCCTGGGCTCTTAATTTCCTAATACCCCAAGCCCTCAATCTTCCCATCCAGCTCCAAGACCCTCCAATTTTGTACTGGGTTCCTCGTCCTAAGGACGCCACGCTGGGCATCTGCCCTCGAAATCCCCCAAATCTCAGCTCTGGGTCTCTCTACCTTCCCACACAGATACACATCCCCTGGATCCCAGGGTCTAGAGTCCTCACGATCCCCCACTCCTCCGTCTCACTCCCTGGACCTCCAGCATCCCTGCCCTGAAACCCCCTCTCCCCAACATACCCACCTGGATCGCCACACACACAAACAAGCGCGCGCACGTGCGCGCGCTCGGGCACCCCCACCAACCCGGATCCTGGTCCTCATGACCCTACCACGCACACATTGTCGGCTCATCCCCTGGTCAATGAGCATCCCAGCCTCGGGACTCCCACCCCTGCCACACACACACCACGCACGCACGCACGCACGCACACACACCACCCCTGACCCACCCAAGACCCTCGTGGTTGATACCTGGAGTCGGTCTGTGATGCGATGTCCTGCGAAGACGGTACCAAAGCCCCCCTTACCAAGGAGGGGGCCGAGTCGGTACTCGGCCTCGAACGCTTCGCGATCCTTGCCTCCTACGCAGGCGGAGGCGAGGAAGTCAGGATGGCTGCGTGCTGAGCCCTGCCGCGACCCTTTCTCCCCTCCCCCCGCACCGCCCTCAACCACTTCAGCCCGCCCGGCCTAGTTGCGGTAGGGGAGCCTCGCTCACCTGGCGGCGGCGTGGGGGTCACGGGGGCCACGGGGAGCCCTTGCAGAGGTTTAGTCAACATGGAGGTAGTGCTGCGCAGATTGAGTCCGCTGAGCCCGCAGGGCGTGGATGCCCGGGGTAGCGAGGCTGGGGAGCCAGGACTTGGGGGCGCCAGGGTGGAAGGCAAAGAAGCTGATGGCCCAAAAGCGCCCGCAAAACAGCGCAACGTTAAGATTCGACGCGCGCGCCAGCCCCAACGCTACTGAGCCGGGGCACGCGCCTCCCGAGAGAGTCGCCCCGGGCGACAGCCCCGCCCACTTGGCTTTGATCAATCCGGACGCGGCACCTGCTGTACCCCAGCCAATCGGAGCCAGTCCTAATTTGCATACCACCCTCAACGTTTCAAGTACCCCCTTATGCAAATGCATGCCCGGATCTTCCGCGGGGGCCGGGCCCGCATGCAAATGTGGGGGGCGCGCGCAAAGAGGAAACCGGTTCTGGGAATCCCTTTGCAGCAACCGCATTTGTTTTGGTTGTTGCGCGGGTTGTTTTTATATATGTGTGTGTATGTGTATATATAGATATAAACTTAAAAAAAAATAACTGCACCGCCTCCTTTCCTAGGAAGTTGGTTTGCAGCCGCTACTTCGAGATTAGCGCGGAGATAATGCCACGCCGGGCTTCTAAGAATCTGGGCCTGTGGCTACCCAGGACCTTGTCTCCAAAGAGTGCTCCTCACCCAGGACCAGAGCCCTCTAGGCGACTAGAGGCTTCTGCCCCAAAACTGAAGCCAAGAATCCTGGAAGAACCTGTCCAGCTTCCAAGGATGGGTAAACCCTCCTGACTACCACCGCAGGAGACGCGCTGGTCAAAGACGGCGTTCCCACGCCCTGAGGCGGAGGGCTGAGGGGTGTTTTGGAGCCCTTAACCTGGACAGACCTGGCTAGGTCTGGCCGCAAGCCCAGTCAGCACATCTAGAATCTGGAATAGCAGAGGGAAGTGGAGCTCGGGTGGGGGTGGGGTACTAGCGAGCCAGAATGATGGTAGAGACAGGGACGAAAAGAACTCAGACAGGTGGTAAAATACCCTCAGTCACAAGTTTGGGAAAAACAAAATTGGAAAAAATAATCGATCCTGACGCCGCAGAAAGAGATGCATTCAAGACACGGGGAAGTACCATGTGATATACACAAAACCGACAGTGAGACACATTCATGTAAACTTGTCCTAGACACACATGCAGACATCTACTGTCGCAGAGCCTGACATCCACCGTCAGGCAGGCATGCTGCCAGTTATGTCCTGGAATGACATCCAGTGAAACACTGTTAAGGAAAGACAGGCACTCCAGAGATTCACACGGACCAACGTTGCCATGTGACAATGACACAGAAATGTCTTGTCAGACACACCGCCAGAACTTGTCACAAAGATACTGGCACCATCAGACATGCACCGTCAAGGGAAGACTTGTACTGTCCCAGAAATGAGAGACCTTGAGTCTGTCACAGGAAGACACACAGATGCTCCAGACACAAAAGAACTGCTCCAAAGGCAGACATAAATACTTATGCGACAGAGCCACGTAGATAGGTGTCACAAAAACAGACGTGGATAGACACACACCAGCAAATATGCAGCGTTGTCACTGAAACTGTCCAGAAATAGCTACCCAGAATCTGTCACAGGAATACAAACGGACATCCACACCATCAGAAACTGCAGATGCACTGTCACAGACCCACGCAGACACGCACTTGTCTCAGAAACAGACATAAACTGTCAGAGATAGAGTCCCACACTCTCACCATCTGACACACCTTGAAACAAGCCCTCATCACACACACACATTGCGAGGTGCAGGTGAAGACTTGACTCACCAAACGTGCATGTGCATGCGCACACACACACACAACACCCAAAAAGCAGATACACACATATACTCTCCCTCATTCATCCAGTATTTATTAGGGGGCTACTGTATGCCTGCCAGGTCCCAGCAAGTGTGCAGACAGTAGAGATAACACAGATTGTCAGGCATCACAGCCCTTGCCGAGGAAGTAAATCACAGAGTTACTGGGGAAGGAGTAAAGATGTATCTGTGGATAGAGGTGAGAATATGGATGAGGTCACACAGGGCTTCTCAAAAGGTGACACTACCCATCTTGAAGAACAAGGTTGGGGGCTCAGGATGGGGAAGGGCAAATTCCAGGCAGAGGCCAGTGAAATTGGACGGGGTGGCAAGAAGAGGTAGGCAGGGGGGTAAATGGTGTAAAAACTTCAAAATGAGGTAAATAAATACTACTTGCTAACCTCTGGGCTCTCAGAACATGCCAGGCACCATGCCATCAGACATTATCATATGCTGACCATGTGCATTCTCTCTCAATTCTCACAACCAGAGAGAGCGTGAGGTAGTAGACATTAATCACTCCTATCATACACATGGTGGGACCCCTGAAACTCAGCTTGTGATTTGACCAAGATCACACAGCTATAAAAAGCCAGGGTGAGTTCCAAACCAACTCTCCAACATCTGCATGCTTGACCAATGTGGATTCCACAGGCACCCCACAAGATGGCCACCCAGCCAGCCATGCCTTTGCCGGCAGAGCTGGACATGCATTCTTCCACAGGGGCCCCGTTAGTGAGGCACAGCAAAACACTCTTGACAAGACCTGGGGGTCAGCCATCCTTCTCTGCCATGGCTTTACCCGAAGGAAAGGCAGGGGCATGGGTGTCAGAGGACCGGGAACATGAACAAGAAAGGGTTTAACCATCCCTTAGTTAAACCAGGGAGGCCCCTCCAGTTGATTCCACTGAACTTACGTTGATACGAAGCATCGTGTGCCTTTCCAAAGCATTTCTGCATCAAGGAGCACAAGAGAAAACATACATAGGGAAGGAGGCAGGCAGAAAAGTTGCAAGTTCAGTTCCAGCCCTCAAGCTCCTAGCTCTCTGCTCCCACCACACCCCAGAACACAGGGTGGGCAGCCTACGTGTGCAAGTGAGATGGCGCTTTCTTGGTGGGAACAGGTCAAAAAGTTGGTTTAGTAAGAAGTGAATCAAATATGAACAAACTGGGCCCACAGACATACCCTACTGGAGAGCATGCAGCCCTCAGAGGTCAAGCCAAGGCCTATGCCCGGAGGCCCACCCACCCTGTGCCCCACACAGAACAGAGGCGCTCAGGGGAAACTGACATTTGGTTTTATTGTGCCAAGGACATTACAGATGGTGGATCTTGTCAACACCTGCAGGGCACGGGTGCCCCATCTGCTGAGGCTGTTCCCACTCCCCACACTCAAATCCTGGGCAGCAGCAGCCTCGATCCTCAAAGGTGCCCCCCACCCCAAGATTCCAAAGAGACTGGTGGCGGTGGCAGTGGTGTGGAAGCAGTAGGAATGCTGCGAGGTCAGAGTCTCATTGTCCAAAGCCCACAGGACACCTGCCCCTGCCCCAGCTTGTACTCTAGACCCTGCCCACCTCCACAGAGTTGAAGGCTAGAGATGGCAACCACATCTTTGTGCCCCCTCTGTGCCCCGTGGCCTGCCTGCTCCCAAACCAAAGAGATGCCGTCTTCACAGAGCCAATGCTATTGTCTACATCATTTTGGATTGGTTGAGTTTATAAGATAAAAGTACATTTTAATAAAGAAAAAATTCAACATTGAAGGCTCAGACATTCTTGGGGTACTGGGAAGGGGTATTCCCACTTCTTCCTCCCACCTCCCCAGCATCATTGTGGAGGTGGGGTGACAAGTATTTCTGATCTTGGAAGGAATGGGGGGCAAGGATACTTTCCTCTGTCTGAATGTCTCTCCTCGGGGGCTGCCTGGCTGCCAGTTGGTTTGTCTGTGTGCCTCTCGCCTACCTTCGGCACCCTTGCCCAAGTCCCCTGTGGAATGCAGGGATGGTGCTGTGCAGGGGGCAACAGGGCACGTCAGCTGGCGAAGAGACGGGTGATGGTGGTGGTGGCAGCGATGAGAGGGGGCGCAGGGGTGGGCCAGCCAGAGGGAAGTGGGGAGGAGCAGAAGGAGGGGAGAAAGGGAAGAAGGCAAGAGGGAAGAAAGCCAAAGAAGGTGGGGCGGCACCAGAGGGCAGGAGTGGTGGGGGTTGTTGGGAGATGGTCTCCAGTCTCTGGGTCTCCATCAACTCTTGTCTGGGGGTGGATCTCTGTGCACTTTGTTTTTCTTCATACTGTCTAGGTATTCCTGTTGGGATACTGCCAGCACCGATGCTAGGATCTCATCATCATCCCAGTCGTTCAGACCTGCTGGGCAAGACGAAGAGGAAAAGGATGATGGGGCACTCCCAGGGCACCTTCTCCTCACCCCTGCTGATCCCTGGCTCTGGAGAGATCCCATCCAGGCCCCTCTTTCTCTACAGAGAGGGCTCCTCTGGGCCTATGAAATCCCACACAAATCTCCTCTGGACATATCCCTTGGGCTTGAAAAACTCCCTTTTCCTGTGGAGAGGGCCAGAGGCTCTAGAAGCCCCCTCTCAGGACTTGCTGCTTCTTCCATTTCTCCCCAACTTCCAGCTGGCCCCTGGCCTCTAGATAGAGGAGGCTTACCAAAGGCAGAGGGGGACATCTGCTGAATGAGGGCCCGGCACTCCAGAGCAGGGTAGAGGGACACGAGGGGGGAAGTAGCCCGGTCGGCCCCTGCTGAGAACTGGCTGCTTGTACCTGGGGCAGAGGGACAGTCAGAGGCAGGGTGCCCACAACCTAGGCAGCACCTCCTAACCCCAGCATGCTTCTCTGTCACCAAGTCACTGACCTGGTGCACAGGGCGAAGGAGGTTTGGCAAGAGCTAAGACAGTGCCTGGGGAAGGGGGCTTGATGCCCAGCTCGGCATGCAGCTCAGGATGCTCGGGCGAAGAGGCTGAACTCCGCTGCCGTGGGGACCGGCTAGTCCACTCCTCCAGGCCACTGGAGGCTGCTGCTGTGGCGGAACTGCATGTGGCGCTGGCTTTCCGGGGCTGCAGTACAGGAGGAAGAGGAGGTAAGGACCAACACCAGGTGTGAGCCTCCCCTGCCCCATCCCCAAGGGCTGGCTCGCTCCTGGCATCCTGGCTGTGATAGAGTTTCTACATAGACCACCATCATTCCTAGTCACACAGCAGACCGCAGGATGAAGGCCAGCTCCTTAATGCCCCCCTCACATCCTTACAGCTAATCTGGCAGGAAATCTGTACTTCCACCTTCAAAACAAGTTCAGACTCTATGCCCTTTCCTCATTCCTCCCAAGCCAGCACCGCCAGCCACCACCACTGGGACTTCTCTAGTAGCTTCCACCTCACTGGTCCCCTGCTTCTCCCCCTAACTCCTTAACTCCCCTAACTCCATGCTGCACTCAGCAATCATGGGGATCCTGTCCCTCCTCTGCTCACCACCCTCCCAAAGGCTTCTGCCTCAGCCACAGTAAAAGCAAAAGTTCTCAGCACAGCCCACAAGACCCTTCTGGATCCGGCACCACCCCACTCTGACTACATTCTGCTTGGCTACACTGGCCTCCGGGCCACTCCCAGATCACACCAGGGATGCACTCTCCCTTGGGCTTTGCTCTGGCTGGCCTTCCGCCTGGCCTGGCATATGCACTTAGCTAACTGCCTCACCTCCTGCAAGCTTTTGCTCACATCTCACCTGCTCTGAGGCCTACCTTGACCATACTCTCTTATCCTGTGTACTCTAGGCTCCCTCTCAGCCCTACTCATTCCCTTCACTCTGCTCTATGTGTTTCATCTGTCCCACCTCTCAACTCATCTCTTCATTATGTTCACTGTTTCTTTTGTTTGACTCTGCAAAAATGTAAGCACCACAAGGACAGGGATCTGGGCTTGCTCAGCTCACCAATGTACCCTCACACACTGAGAACAGTGCCTGGCACAGACCTGCAATTAATAGTTGTTGTAGAAATTACTCAACTCTTGCCAACATCTACAACCACTCTAAACTCCTTGTGATTCTTCAAATGCCTAGTTACTCTGCCCCATCCCTGCCCTAAAAATCCAATCTTCCTGTGTGAAGACTGACCAGAGCCCCCATGTCCAGTGGTCTCCCAGCCAGGGTCATGGGCCTCACTGATACATCTGTCTGCCTCAGTAGACAGGGGATCACTGAGAGTGGAATAGGCCAGACCTAATTTTATATCCTCAGCACAGAGCCTGACACATAAGGACGTTCAACAGAAGTTTATCTCTCTGGAACTATCCATCAATCCCACATGTCACTGCCAGTGGCTGGCCTCCCTCACTCCTTAAGAGCTTGTTCTGCAAAGATGTTGAGAGTTCTAAGGCATAAGGCCAAGATGTGGTACAGAATGGGCTGAGAGCTTCCTTCTCTTCCAGATGTCAAAACTGCTTAATTTCTTCTGTCTGTACAGGGGCAGAGCATGTGAAGTAAGGGGTTCCTGGCCAGGCCTCACCTGAGCCCAGGACTCACCTGGGTGGGGCCGCGGACCTGGCGGGCCTGTTTTTCCTGATCCCGCAGCCACTGCAGGTAAGATTCTCGAGCCACCTGCTCTTCAATGGCCTCATTTGTGGCCTCCCAGTCTGTGGCCCGCTTCTTGTCTTCCAGCATTTGCTGTTCAATCCATGACTCCTCTGATGTTTTTATGGCATTCTTCATCAGGGACTGCTCTGCAAACTGCAAGGCAGGGAGGAACAGGGATGTGGGGTGACACTCTGAACTCTGGCCAGGAGCCAGAACTGGCTCAGGATTGTAGGCCTATAGGCCCAGAAGAGAGGAGACAAGAAGGCAGGTACTTTTACAAGGACCCCCAAGCAGGCCGCCTTTTCATCAAGAATTGGGGGAAGGCTGGCTTCGGTAGTAGGACTTGTCATTCCAAACTCCTATATTCAGAAGCCCTGCTCCCAACCCCAAGACACCTTGAGTGAAGTACTATGTCTGGGGCAGCCAGGTGCTAGAATTTAAAGATGCCTCACCCAGCGATGACTCATTTTCATTATGCTGAGACCTTCCTCACCTATGCCCAGATGGGACAAGGAGAAAAGGGAAAAGGTCACCTGAGAAGTTAGCTGAGTGTGCACAGGGTGAAGGAAGTATTTGGACATTTAAGGGGACAAGTGGATGGTATCATCATGGGAAAGGGTGTTATGAATTGTGGGACATTGTAGGAGAGTGCTTTTTGTCAGGTGAGGAGACACAACAGCATTTAAAAAAATGAAGTGATAAAAAATACCAGAGCATATTCTAGGCATTAAGTATTGCTCAGTGAAATGTTAATATTATTTTAATGCAAATACATACACTACACCCAATGTGTGCATTAAGTTATGATGGAAAATGTAATTTTTTACCTATGTATAACAGTCCAGAAAGTATGTAAAACTCTGTTAGAACAAGCCAATTTAGAAATGGGCAAAAAAGTCTAAACACACAATTTCCTCAAAGAAGATATACAGATGGCAAATAAGCACATGAAAAGATGCTCAACACCATTTGTCATCAAAAATGGCAATTTAAAACTGATGAGGTACCTTATCAGTTGGAGATATCAGTTAAGAACTGTAGCTTCACAGAGATACAGATGGTTACATAAGAAATACTTCTAGATAAATGTATACACGGGTTAGTATACACATATCTATCTCCTTGCTCTGTCAGCTGAAAGAGCCTAGAAGCAAAGACACCCCAGTAGTAAGGAGCTCAGTCAGCACCCAGATCTTGGTTTCTAATAACATATTCCAATAAAAGGAACCAGAGGTCCTTGGAAAAATGGTTGGTTCTAGGACTGGGGCAAGAAATATACAAGATGAACCGGGAGCACCTCATAGTGCCAGAAAGTAAGAAAGTGCTGCAAAATGAAAAACAATAAACAGACCAAAACCAAACCAAACCAAACCAAACCAAACAAGAAAAAACCAACCCACCACTACAGTGATGGGGATATGTCAACGCGATGCAGGAACCAACTAAGAGCACTCCTGATAGCCAAAACTGGAACAATGTGAGCATCAAAATAAATATAGTACTGGATTATAACTCAAAATATAAAAGAAATACCCTTGAGTCCATAGTGATATAAATAAGTGGGGGACGAGACATATCTCCCTTGCAGATGAATTCTACATCATTTACGTAGATACTCTACCCTCAAGAAGATGGAGCATAACCTCTGCTGTGCATAATGACTTCTTCCAAACAGAACAGTATGGAAAAAGGAATGGGGGGAGAGGGTAATTTTACAGTGGAGAAAATCTGACAAACACTATTTCTGCCAGGGGTCAAGGTCAACATCAAGTCATAAATCATGGTCCCAGTATATACTGTTGATATGATGTGAAGAGACTGGTACTTTACCACTGTGATCTTCCTCCCTAAAACCCATAACCCCAGTCTAATCATGAGGAAAACATCGGACAAATTTCAAAAGAGAAACATCCTACAATATACCTGACCAGTACTCCTCAATACTGTCAAGGTCATCAAAAACATGAAAGTGTGAGAAACCATCACAGACAAGGGAGCTTAAAGAGACAGGATGACTTCAGTTATTAATAATGTATCATTATTGGTTCATATATTGTAACAAATGTATCATAGTCATCCAATGTTAATAAAAATGAAACCGTGTGCAAGGGGGAGGAGGACACATGGGAACTCTACCTTCTCAATTTTTTTGGTAAATTTAAAACTGTTCTAAATAATTAAGTCTACAAACAAACAAAAAATCCTTAAGGCATTCACAGGTTTTTTAATTAAAAAAAAAGAAAGAAAAATGAGTAAGGCTGGGGCGCCTGGGTGGCTCAGTCAGTTAAGCAATCTACTTTCAGCTCAGGCCATGATCCCAGGGTCCTGGGGTCAAGCCCCACACTGGGCTCCATGCTCAGTGGGGGGCCTGCTTCATCCTCTCCCTCTGCCCCCTCCCCCTGCTTGTGCTTACTCTCTGTCAAATGAATAAATATGATCTTTAAAAAAAGAGAAAGAAACGAGTAGGGTACCTGGGTGGCACAGTTGGTTAAGCTTCCGACTTTTGATTTCGGCTCAGGTCATGATCTCAGAATCAAGAGATCGAACCCCAGGTTGGGCTGTGCGCTCAGCAGAGTCTGCTTGAGGTTCTTGCTCCTGCTCCCTCTCCCTCCGCCCCCCCACTAGTGCTCTCTCTCAAATACATAAATCTTTTAAAAAAACCTTAAATCTTGGGGTGCCTGGGTGGCTCAGTGGGTTAAACCTCTGCCTTCGGCTCAGGTCATGATCTCAGGGTCCTGGGATCGAGTCCCGCATCGGGCTCTCTGCTCAGCGGGGAGCCTGCTTCCTCCTCTCTCTCTCTGCCTGCCTCTCTGCCTACTTGTGATCTCCATCTGTCCAATAAATAAATAAATAAAATCTTTAAAAAAAATCTTAAAAAAAATCTTGGGTGTGTGGGTGGCTCAGTTAGTTAAGCAACTGCCTTCGGCTTGGGTCATGATCCTGGAGCCCCAGGATCGAGTCCCACATCAGACTCCCCGCTCAGCAGGGAGTCTGCTTCTCTCTCTGACCCTCTCCCCTCTCATGGTATTTCTCACTCTCTCTCTCAAATAAATAAAATCTTTAAAAATTAAAAAAGAGGGGCGCCTGGGTGGCTCAGTGGGTTAAGCCTCTGCCTTCAGCTCAGGTCATGATCTCAGGGTCCTGGGATCGAGCCCCGCATCGGGCTCTCTGCTCGCAGGAAGCCTGCTTCCCCCTCTCTCTCTGCCTGCCTCCCCCCCCTCTCTGCCTGCCTCTCTACCTACTTGTGATCACTCTGTCAAATAAATAAATAAAAGAGAACTTTAAAAAAACTCTTAAAACCTTAAAAAAAAGAATCGCGTGATCAGACCACAAAAAGTCATAGATGAATATTAAATCTAAATATCTGTTGTTATGTGAAAGAAGGCACTCTGAAAAAAAAACCACATACTGTTATGATTCCAATTCCATGACATTCTAGAAAAGGCAAAACTAGAATCTGTAAACAGATCAAAGATAGAAACAAGGAAATTCAGAGAAACTGTCAGAATGAAGAGGAGCCACGAGACATGACAAGTAAATGTAGTAAGGTGTCCTGGATGGGATTCTGGAACAGATAAGATCATTAGGGAATGACTGAGGTCATTTAAATAAAGCATGGTCTTCAGTTAATATATCAATACTGGTTTATTAACTGTGGCAAATGTTCTATGCTGATGTTCGTAATAGTGGGGAATATGGAAATAATCTAAACTCAATAATTCCGTAAATCTAAAACTGTTACAAATTAATAAAAGTTTACTTAAAAAACAAAATTAAGGAGCTCAATGGGTTAAGGCTCTGCCTTCGGCTCAGGTCATGATCTCGGGGTCCTGGGATCGAGCCCCGCATCGGGCTCTCTGCTCAGTGGGAAGCCTGCTTCCCACCCCCACTGCCTACTGCTCTGCCTACTTGTGATCTCTCTGTCAAATAAATAAACAAAATCTTAAAAAAACAAACAAAATTTTTAGAAAACTATGTTGGAGGGTGTGTTGGTGTTAGGGTGTGCATTTCCTAAAATGAGGCAGGGGCACTTTGTTTGTAGGAAGTGAAACCTGAATAGAAGACAGCAAAATCCCCAGAAGATGACTTTATGAGAGAGAACGAGAATCTGTCAGCATGTACTGGAAAAGGTACTGCCACCTTGTGAGCACCTACTAGGCATCAGGCCCAGTGTCAGGCACACCATATCGGCCGAGCGGCCAGCCCACATTACTTGTATAACCTGCCCGAGATCCCACAGCCAGTAGGTTGTTGGGCCAGGCCTGCACTTCAAGTCTCTTTGAGCACTGCTGTCTAGAACTGCTGCGTTTTGGAGGCTCCATGCGGGTACTGAGATACCCAGACCAAGCCCAGGTTCATAGTGCCCAGATGTGCCTCCATATCCCAAAATGCCAACCCTCAACAGGCATGACAGATGGGTAAGCCAGCTCAGACACACAAATGGAGAGTACCAAATGAGCCCCAAGAGATCACTCTGGGTAACTTCCTAGTTTTACAGAGGTGAGAGCTCAGGGGCCACTCAGGGGGCATGTCATTTTTGTGGGCTAGGGCAGAACTGAGACCTCAAAAGAGGTTTCTGGCCTCTCTATCTAGCAGCCATCCTGAGCACAGGGACCCACTTACCCCGGGTTTGAACGATGGCAGGCCTAGCCCCACACCAATGGTGGCCTTGTTGGGATTCACCACTGAATTGTAGTGGATATTCCGATGGTAGCTGACGCGGATGGGTTCATCCTCATTTTGATGGATCCCATGGAATGTGTTGATGGGTTCTGCAGGGAAAGAGAAGGAAGGAGCATCCACAGTGGACTGGTCTGGGTGGGCTCGAACCAGGAGCAGTCAGCCGCTCACCTACCCACCACGTAAGTACCTGTGCTATACTGGTACACCTCCACGGGCCGGTTGTACATCTCTGCCATGGCCTGCATCTCAATGTGGTTGCCATGGCAATTGTTTTTCCGCTTCCTGTTGATGTAGGTGGTGAAGTCCTCTGTGACATAGTTGGAGAAGTAGTCAGCATTCTTCATCTGCAGAAGAGATCGGAGGTCAGGTCTGTGTAGGGAGGGGATGCCCCCACTCTGCCCCCGCCCCGAGGCCTCCGCAAGGTCTCACCAGATAGTCCATGCAATGCTTTCGCACAACCTCATGCATGTCTTGGTCTCCATACACCTGGTCAGCTGTGGGGACAGAAGAAAGGAGAGGCGGGGGTCAAGAGCTGTCACCAGAAAAGAGTTCAAAGTCCTGGAATATCCTTGGGGGTGGAGGGCTGGGAGCCAGGAAAACTCCTTTTCCTACATTGTGGCCTGGAGCATGCTTGGCTTTGTGGGCTGGAATGGGGTCATGGAAAAGAGAGGCAGGCAGGGACAGTCTCTAAAAACAGGAGAGTATGGGCAAGAGGAACGCAACCACAGGCCTTTCAGGCAGACAAGTTTGTCCAGGGCTTGCCTGGCCACTCAGACAAGTCAACAAACATTTTAAGTCCCCTAAGTGGCCTCAAGCACCAGCAATTCCACACTCCCCCTTCACTCTTCACGTGAGGAAGCTAAGGCTGAGAGACAGTCTGTGGCTTCACCAAGGTCACCCAGCAAGTCAGTCTGACAGATTCAACTCTAGAATATAATTTTCCTGACTCTTGGGAGCCAGCATGGCCTTTGTAGGTTAAAAATAAATAAAGAAAAAAGAAAAAAAACGATAAATACTGGGCTCCAAGCCCAGTTCTGCCAGGTACTAGTGAGCTAAACGACCAGAGGCAAGCAACCCAAGTGTCCTGAGCCTCACAGGCTTCACGTGCAAAACAGGAACAAGCAGGTAACTAACTCCCTGGCAGGCGTCTTGTAGGATCAACGAAATCATGGGTCTAAGGTGATCAGCACTAGGCTTGAGACAGACTCAGTAAATCAGAGTCCCCTACCAAGAGTGGGGCCTCAAATGTGGGGTACTGTGAAGGGGAGAGAGATGAGTAAAATCCGTCCCCATCTGTAAGAAGCACCTAATCTAGGAAGAGACACATATGAACATAACTGAAGCTTAAATCGGGAAAGGCAGCCTACCTGTGGGGCTCAAGTGGTCTAGGTGTCAGAGTTTCAGTCTAAGTAAGAACCAGGATCCCCCCCTGCCTTACTTGAGGATCCTCACACATGACATTCCCTCTTTTCTTCAGGGCATTCTTTCCATCCTCCTTGGCTGCCTACTTGTCAAACACCCATGTATTCTTTATACAGTTCCCCAGCCCTCCCACCCTCCAGAGTACTTCTATCACCAGATTTATCAAAGGTGTGTGCAGACTTCCCCTGCCTGACCACTCTGACTCCCACTGAGGGCCAAGACCAAGTCACACCCAAGTCCCCCCAGCTCAGGGCCTGATACAGTACAGGAAACTGGGGCAGCTTGCTGAGTGGATGGACAGGCTAAAGGAGCCAGAGTCTTCTCCTGGGAAATTAAAGTGGGCTTGAAGACCAGGCACACCTGATGTCCATTCTAAGATGAAGAGGGAATTTCCCTTTGTTTCCTCAAATGATTGTTGCTCTGATGGGATCTCCCTGGGGCACCGGGGCAGGGGCAGGTCCAACAGGAACCCGCAAAGGTCTTCCATGACAGCCAGTCTACCTCTGAAGAATCGCCAGAAGAATGCCTTCACTGCCCTCCCCTTCCCTCCCTGAAGGATTCTGTGAGATAAGGAGAAAAGGGCAGCTCTGAGATAGAAAATGGGTCCCATGTCTGTCTCACCTCCTCTTGGAGGTGCAGAGACCTGAGGGGGAGGGGAGCTGTGAAGGCGGGAAGGGGTAGCCCCTTCACCGATGTAAACAAGGATGTGGGTTCTGCGGCCACACTCTCCCCCACCCCCGGGCCCCACAGCAGCACTTCCAGCAAGTCACGTGCCCTGAGCAGAGGCCGGGGGCCCCCTGCTGCCACCTTTCTTAGAAGCCAGGACCACAGAGCCCACTGTGGCTGCAGAGAGCTATTTATGTAGAACAAGCTTGGGGTGCTGAGGATGCAGTGTGGCCAGCAGCTGCAGTAAACAGGAACTGAGATGGTGGCAAAGGGGTTAAATAGGGCCTGCCTGCCAAGCTGGAGGAGGTGCCTGAGATGTTCCTCCGGAAGAACCAACAGGCATTTCCTGGGAGATGGATCTACCTGAGCTGGATGCCAGATGCAAGAAAATGGAGGAAAAGGGGAGACCCGAACAGGGAAGGGAGCTGAGGGAAGCTTGTAAAGGCCCCCTCATTCTCCTGCCATTGGCCATGGCCTAGCAGAAAGGTTCTGCTGTCTCCTAGCTGTGTGGCGCTGGACAAGGCCTTCAAGCTCTCTGGGCTGCAGTGACTTCATCCGTGAAGTGGGGAGAGTAACTACTCTTCCTTTCACAGGGGGGCTGTCAAGATGAGGGCTAGGGTTTACTAAATGCCTATGATGCACTAGGTGTTTAAGAAATGAACCTAGGGGGACGCCTGGGTGGCTCAGTTGGTTAAGCAGCTGCCTTTGGCTCAGGTCATGATCTCAGCGTCCTGGGATCGAGTCCCACATTGGGCTCCTTGCTTGGCAGGGAGACTGCTTCTCCCTCTGCCTGCCACTCTGTCTGCCGGTGCTCGCTTTCTCTCTCTCTCTCTCTAACAAATAAATAAATAAATAAAATCTTTTAAAAAAAAAAAAAAGAAATGAACCTAGGGGCTCCTGTTTGTCATGAGTGGACAATGACTCTCTCAGCTAATCATCCCCAAGTCAGTCAGAATATCACCGGAACCACTTATTAAGCTCTTCCTCATTTCTGTCACACTTCCTCAGCCAGAGGAAAGCCCCAAACAAGGAGTCTAGGCTGTCCCTCTCACCCAGGCAGGGCTGGCTGTCTACCTTTACTGAATCCAAAGGTCCACAGTGCAAATCTTTAGCAACCAAATTAACATCAAATCAATAATATAGGCTTCACAAAACAGTCCTTAAATGACTTTCTCTACGTACCTACCTACCTCTCAAGTATCCCCTTCCCTCCTTGATCCTAAGATGCACTGGCAGGTGGTACTGTACATGCATTTAAATCACAGCCTTTGGGCACCTGGGTGGCTCAGCTGGTTAAGCGACTGCCTTCAGCTCAGGTCATGATCCTGGAGTCCCAGGATCGAGTCCTGCATCGGGCTCCCGGCTCCCCGGGGAGTCTGCTTCTCCCTCTTAACTCCTCACTCATGCTCTCACTCTCTCTCTCTCAAATAAATAAATAAAATATTTTAAAAAATCACAGCCTTTGTTGGGGGTAGGCAGCATGACCCACCTCACTGATTATAGATATAAGCTAGTTTTGGGATCATCAATGTGGAAGAAAATGTGCCTATCTGAACACCAAGGGAACTGAGCAATAATACCTCCCAGTGGGGGAGAATCTTTTCAGTGATATTAAGGTGGGATAACAGTTCAGGGTAGGGCTTAAACACAGGAAGTCGTCCTCATTGAAGCAGTGCTTGTCTGACTCTGCTAACCCCACCTCTGTCCTCCAGAAAGCCCTCCTCCTCCTAGAAGATTAGCATATGGGATTAGGGGCTGGGTTGGACTTCCCTGTGGGGGCCAAAGTTGGGAAAGCAGGGCCAATGGACCTGCAGAGGTAGGGGAATTCAGAGAACTTGTTTTGATAGAAACCGAAACTCCTCTTCTTGCTGACGCTGCACTTGTGGGCAATCTGCACCTGCTCTCCCCTCCCAGAATCCAGCTGAAGGGGTCCCCCACTACCTGACCTCTGTCCCCAACCCAAAGAGGGCTCAGAAATCCTCAGAACAATACCCCAACTGGTTCCACCAAGGCCTTTTCACATTCCAACTTATTTCATCTTCACCCCACAAAGTCCTACTTTACACAGGAGGGATAACTGAGGTACAGAAATGTGGTGGAGCTGGCCCAAGGTCACACATCAGGAAGGGTGAAGGCCAGGCTCTCAAGGAGTACCTTGTAACTTTAAACACGGATGCTCCAGATGATGTTACCACTACCCCCAATCCAGCTATCACCTGCCTAGGGCAAGGCCTGATTCTGTCTGCCTCAGTTTCCCTACCAGCATAAGGAGGAATCAGCTAGAACCCTGGAAAGGCCTAGGAGTGGGCAGAAATTACAGAGAGCTCAGCATAAACCTTACCTCCCTCCACACCCTATGTCTGTCCTTTCTCTGAACACACTGAGACACGAGCAGAGAAACGCACATGTGGCCATGCATGGCTAGCAGATCCTGCCAAAGATGTTCCCTAAGGGGAACGCCTGGGTGGCTGAGTCGGTTAAGCGGCTGCCTTCACTCCAGGTCAAGAACCCAGGGGCCTGGGACTGAGTTCCACATGGTGCTCCTTGCTCATCGGGGAGCTTGCTTCTCCCTTTGCCCGCCACACCCCCTGCTTGTGTGTGTGCACACGTGCACTCTCTAACAAACAAATAAATAAAATCTTTAAAAATGAAAAAACACTGTCCTGTTGAGGGATGTCCAGGTGGCTCAGTCTATTAAGCGTCTACCTTTGATTCAGGTCATGATCCCAGGGTCCTGCGATTGAGTCCCACATGGGGTTCCTTGCTCAGCGGGGAGCCAGCCTCTACCTCTGCCTGCCACGCCCCAACCCCATGCACATGTGCATGCTCTCTCTCTTGAAAAATAACATCTTTTTCTTTTTAAAGAAAGGCAGACTGCCACGTGCAGCGCCTCATTTGGATGGGTTTGGAGTCTTGGAAGCTTGACTACCCTACATTCTCCTACAAATGGACCTTGAGAGCTTGTTTGGAGGTTCTAGCAGGGGAGCGCTGCTACTCATATATCCCTGACCGAGGAATGGTCCGGTCCTATCGGGGAAGGTCATCCTCTTCGACCGAGCACGCAGCTTCAGGATAGACGCATGTGGAGCAGGTGAGGGAAAACAGGGATACCTGCCTAGCCAGCCAGATCAGCTGAATCAACCCTGGCAATCAATGGGGTGACAGATGTTCACAGCCAGATTACCCTCACATCCAATAAATAATGTCTTAAGGGGCACCTGGGTGGCTCAGTGGGTTAAAGCCTCTGCTTTCCGCTAAGGTCATGATCCCAGGGTCCTGGGAGTGAGCCCCGCATCGGGCTCTCTGCTCAGCAGGAAGCCTGCTTCCCTTCCTCCTCTTTCTCTGCCTGCCTCTCTGCCTACTTGTGATCTCTGTCTGTCAAATAAATAAACAAAATCTTTAAAAAAAAAAAAGATGTGGGTGCCTGGGTGGCTCAGTGGGTTAAAGCCTCTGCCTTCAGCTCAGGTCATGATCCCAGGGTCCTGGGATTGAGACCCGCATTGCGCTTTCTGCTCTGCAGGGAGCCTGCTTCCTCCTCTCTCTCTGCCTGCCTCTCTGCCTACTTGTGATCTCTGTCTGTCAAATAAATAAACAAAATCTTAAAAAAAAGATGTTCCCTGAGGCCAAATACCCATCCCACCCTCACAACTACAGAGACCTACTGCATTTGACAAGTAGCTGTCCTTACTGTTAACCAAGACTAAAGGTTGAATGAGGGGCAAAGCTGTATAAACCAAGGACCCTCACCTCCTTCCTACCCTTTGCCAGGGGTTAATGGGAGGGAGGAATAGTCAACAGCTCTAACAGACTTGCCTCAACCTCCTTCCCCTACTGCCTGGGGGAAGGTCCCTCAAACCTCTGTAATCCTTCCTCCTCAGGCGCCCTAAAATAGTCACTATTTGCCAGAGAATTATGTGGAGAAGCAAGACAGGAAAGCCTGGGCTACCTGGAACTTAATTAAGTATGGGGCCCTACCATTTGCTTTAGAGGCACCTGGGAATGGCCTCCCTGCCAGGTCGCTGCCTGCCTGCCTGCGAGAAGAGCCACAGCAAGTTCTGCTGAGGACAGAAAAGGAAGCCTGGCGTCTTCAGGGAATCTAAAAACAAACCACACAAATGTGTGTACACAGAGCAGTGGGGAGAGACAGGAACCTGATCTGTTCCCCACTTGCCTCCTGGCCCAGTGGGAATCCTGGCCCCACTGAGGAAATGAGCCAGGAAAAAGGCCTCCCCTGCCTGTCAAGCAGCTGCGATATGCACCTGGCCCCTGGCCCCAGATGGCACACCCTCAGTGGGTGAGACACCCTCAGTGGGGGAGACACCCTCACTGTGGGGAGACAGAACTCTGTCCTCTTGAAAGCCTGGTCTCTGAGATGCCCGCTCTTCTACTCAAGGATTTCCACAGCAAAGATGGGGAAACTGAGGAAGCAAGGCAGAAAGAGCTCAATGGAAACTGGTATATATGGGAGTCCATGGGAATCTTCTCCTTCTGGCCTAGTTCAACCTCAGACATCTATGTTCTGATACTGCCCATGTGATCTAGACAACAGGATCCTGGCTTTCTCGTAAGGCCTCAGTTTCCCCACTTATAAAGCATTCAAAATTAATCAAAGATCCATCCCTCCCAACACTGAGGTCCAGGCTAATGTTTCTGGGTCCCATCATTCTAACATATACAGCCCCAGCTGCTTCTTCATGGCCCATGCAGATGCATGTGTGGCCTCCACTTTGCCCACAGAGGCCAGGGCCAGAGGTTTTTGCTGAGTCAAAGTCCTATGGGGGCAGGGCAGAAAAGAGGCAGACTCATGTTTCCAGGAAGAGGTTATCTGAGCCTAGCAGGGGCAGGGTGAGCCACAGGATACCTAGAAACTCAGGCTCCTACTTCCACTCCTTCATTGAAGCTCACAAGTCCCCAACAGGCCGCTGTGAGAGAGAGCAGTGAATAATGGTTCCCACGAGGGACACCCAGACCTCAGAGGCAAAACAGAGGGTAGAAAGCCACCTGCCTCAGGATTCCCAACAGTAGAGGACCAAAGGCTCCTACTTAGAGGAAGTAAGGCCCACAGAAGTCAAGAAAAACACCTGAGATCACCCAGCCAGTCCACAGCTAAGCTGAGAAGCTAGGGTTTTACCAAGGTCATAGCATAGAAAGAACATGTCCTTTGGATACCTCTGGGACCCCATGCCAGCTCTGCCACTAATGACCCTAAGCATGTCATTTCTCTTTCCTGAGTTTCAATCTTCCCACTTGTCTCACAGGATAATGATTCCAATTTTGCAGATGAATCTGAAGCACCCAGCTGAATGCCAGCAAACAGTCAGGGTCAAGGGACAATATTGTGGCCTCTATGTGTGCAATCCTCCCTCCAACTCCAGCCTTCAGTTATGTGTTCCTTCCACCATGCAATGCGTGGCAGGAGCTAGAACCTGTAGGCCTTCTCACCAGAGCTTAGGTGAAGGAGAGGGGCAGCAGAAAGCCCAAGGACAGAGTCCCCTTCCCAGGTACATATCCTGTGCACTCTGCCCCAGGGAAACCTCCAGATTAGGCCTAGAGACCCAGGGGCCACGTAATTCCAGGGAGTGGCCATGGGGCTTCTGAGGTTTTACAGAGAAAAGCCAAGGGCAGCCCAGTTGGGGGAAATGGGTAGCCATAGTGCTGATAGGGAAAGGCCTTCAACCTGCCGCGGTCAGCTCTTCCTGTAAGCTCAGGCCCTTTACTGGAAGGCCCTTGTTGAGGGGGGAGGTGTCAGAGGGTGTTTGGGGAGGTCAGCCAGATGGACACACATGAAATGTTGCTGTTAATATGGGTTACTACACAAGCCAGGTCCTTACTGGCCCCAACGTCTGCCTCAAAGGTCGCCTGGGACCAAGGTGCCCATCTGCATTCTCTTACATTCACTCTACCAGGAACCCTGTTTGCCCCACATCTAGCCTGAGGCTTCAGCACAGGGCCTAGCACCTAACAGGCCCTGAACTATTCTTTGGTGGCCTTCCTTTGGTCCAAGATGCCCCACATCCAGCTCTTTCTCTAGAAAACATACCAGGAAAAACACAAGCTTGAGCCTTTAAGTAGAAAGGGTGGGATTTTCCCAGCCCAGCAGAGTCCACTGCCTGAGCTTCTTCCACTTGGTAGAACGGAGAGATAAGCACTCAATCCACCTAAACTTTTTCTACTTATTCAACAAACATCTGTGGCTCTGAGACGCCACTGAAAATAACATTCAGGCTTCACCAATGCTACTGTTCCCTGAGGGTCTAACCAGGTGTCAGGCACCAAAGGGATTTACTGTAAGTGATCTCACGTAACCATTACAACTCTGGATCTTTGGCCTTCTGTTATGGCCTCAGAAACAGGCTCAGGAGAACAGCTGCCTGCCCAAGTTCAGACCAAGAATCAGTGGCACAGTCAGAAGTGGAGTTGGTCCAGGCCACCGGTAGACATGGGGCTAGATACACAGTGAGAGAATAGCAGACCTTTAAGGACTCAAGGAGCCCTTCAGAACCAATACCATTTAACAGATGGGAAAATGGGAGTTTTTTAATCACGGCCAGAACTAGAAGACAGGGCTTCTGACTCCTACTTCAAGGTTCCTATCAGAGGGCCCTTTTCCCTGGTAAATAGTAGAGACCCTATGGAAGGGTCAGATCACATGCCCAAATTCCCCTAGACACTAGCACAAGGCTTTAGGGCTGCCTGCTGGGTCACAGATTCAGAGGCAGAGCGACCTCAAAGATGTCACTCAGACTGGATACTAGATGTCATTAACGAATTATGAATGTTGTTAGGTAGGATAATGACACTTGGATTAGGTTAGGAAAGAAAAAATCCTTATCTGTCAGAGAAACATACATGAATATTTACAAATGAAATGATCCAATGTTAGGGTTTTGCTTTAAAAATACTTTTTTCAGGAGAGTGAAAAAGAGCAGGCAGGGTCATGATGAAACAAGGCTGGCCATGTGTTGATGACTACTTTGAAGATGAATAATGGGTACATGAGCATTCACTATTCTACTTTTCTGTAAATTTAAAAAAATTCTATGACCTCAGGGTGACAGCAGTATGCTATGTTTAAGAACATGGGCCATGGACTAACCCAACCCAGGGACTCCCAACTCTACTCTCTGACCCTGGGCAAGTCACTTCCCTGCTCTAAGCTGCTTTCCTCTTCTGACAAACGGAAACCACAATAGTCCCTACACTTACCTAGCTTGGAAAAGAATAAAAATGGGTTTCCTTTAGTGTCTGACAGTACAATCTGTCCCTAAGTAACATTATTTATCACCATTATTGTTATTATTATCACTTTCACATCACCACAATGCCTCATGACCAAAGGACAGAGGCCAGATACTAACTTGAAGCTGGGGTCTGGAGTCCCTGAAACACCAGTACACTCAAGCCCCCAACCCCGTCTCAGGGGTTACTCCTAAACACTAGAAACAGCTCAGGGGCAGCCCTAGGCCCTTGAAGGCTGAGGCACAGACTCACCTACAGCCCGGAAGAGACAGGCGCCGTCCTCCTTCATCTGCTTGATGATGAAGCCCTTCTTGTCTCTCAGGGCCTTTTCAAACCAGTGCTCCTGCTGAAGGGAAAAGGTGGGAGTCAACAACAGGAAAGGCCTGTACCCCTCCCCAGGGCCCTGCCCTGCAGTTCCTGAAGGGCTCAGCTAACTGGCTGAGAGGACACGGGCAGGGTCAAGTCCCTAGCCCTGATTGATACTCCATGCACGTAGAGGAGGAGGAGGAGACCCTTTCTTTTAGGGAACTAGTCATTGTATGAGCAGAAGACTTGGTTCCAGAAGGGTCTCATCCGTTTTCTGACTGCCCCTGCTGACCATGTTGGGAATCCAACAGTGGGCCCCTACAGGAAGCCAGCGGCCCAGACCTGGCAAGTACCCAGAGGCAGGGTGGTGTGAGGTGGGGTGGGGTGGGGGTGGGAGGCAGGGGTTGGGTGGGGATGGACCTTGCTCTATCTCAAGGAGTTTCACCAGTTCATCTGGGGACCCTCTAACCACTTAATGTAGGGAAGATGTTGAGGAGGGAGTAACTGGCTACAGCCTAGATCCCAAGCCTTACATATAGCTAGGGAATATCAAGATATATCCCATAAGGAAAAATGCACACACTGTATGATCTCACTTATAACCAAACATATTTCATGTATATACCTATGCGCATACAAACACATAAAAGTTGCAAAGACCATACAACAAAATATCCCTAAAAGCTGATATTACAGGTAATTTTTATCTTACCTTTCTCATGAGAAGCATGCAATCCCTTGTCCAAAATTCCAAAACTCAAAAAGCTTTGAAAACGAAAGTCTTCCTCTAACTCATCTGCCATCCTAACCTGACCTGAGCCGGCGAGAACCCATTTTTCCCACTTGGAGGTGAATGCTCAAACACTTCCATGCAGAAACAGTCAGCAGTTTGGTTATGAGGTACTACCACTGACCCCACCAGAGGTGTCACATAACACATAGCATACACACCAGGTGATTTTTCTAAACTCTGAAATTTCCCTAAATTCCAAAGCACATCTGACCCCAAAGGTTCAGGTTCAGTGAGCCTGTACAAACATGTATCTTCAGACTTAAAAAAAAAATAGAGAGAAGAACAGGCAGAAAAGAGGACGTTTAGGCCAGTGAAACTACTCTGTATGGTACCTTAATGTGGTTACGTGTCATTATACATTTGTCCAAACCCACAGAACGTACAATGCCAAGAGCGAACCCTACTGTGAACTGTGGGATCTGGGTGATTATGATGTGTCCTACATGGTCACTGACTGCAACAAATGCACCACTCTGGTCGGGTGGTGTTAATAATGGGGGAGACTATGCATGTATGAGCGCAGGGGGGTTGTGGGAACTCCCTGTTCAATATGGGAACTCTTGTTCAGTTTTGCTGCAAACCTCAAACTGCTCTAAAAAATTAAGTCGATTAAAAGAAATGATGTCCACTTGTCACTGAAAACACATTTTCCATTTCAAAAGAAAACCAGGAGCAGCAGACCTTTCCCAGGCCTTTCATGCCCTCTGCTGGCCACAAGAAGCCAGCCTTATAGAGCATCTAGGCTATAGGAATCCCAAACCTGCTCCTTTGGGACACCACCTGCCCAAGGGTTTAGAAGATCCGGGCTCTGACTAGACAGAGGGGATCACTTCTCTGCAGGTCACTTTTCCCCAGCTCAGGTGAGCGAAAATCCCAACAGAGTAGGAAGTACAAGGTTCGGAGGCTCTGCAATCCAATACCAAAACAGTGTTTTTCAATACCCAGCCCTGTCATTCACTTGCTGTGTGATTTCAGATGGACTACCTGAACTCTCCAAGCCTCAGTTTCCTATCAAACAACAGATACGTGATCTACCTGACAGAGCTGTCAAGAAGCTCAGAGGAGCTTCAGGGCCTGAAAAGGCTTGGTAAATAACAGGTCCTCAGCCACAGAAGGGGCAAAACCGGCACAGACAGAGACCACATACAACTGAGAAGCTCTCAGCAAGTCCCATGGGAGTGGATGGACAGAAGGGGGTGAAGAGGGGGGTGATGAGGGAATGCCCAGCAGCCCCACCATTAGGAAGGTGTGGCTGGCTTGCCAGAGATGACAAAGGCACCTGGAAGCTCTTAATGGGCTTCCATGGATAGCATGGAGACTCTTGTTTGTGCAGAACTCTCCAGCATGTGCCTCTCCCACCCCAGAGGCTGTGAACTAGCACACTTCAGCCAGTTTCCCCCAGCCCATCCCTGCCCTGCAAGGAGAGCCATCTCCCAACATCATGGTACCTGTCCCAGCCAGGGGTCACCATCAGGGAAGCTGCAACTATGACTACAGGCCCACAGTGGGCAGAAAGAGAAGTTCCAAAGAAGGGCACATAGTAACCTCCTGCCCTCGAGTGCAAGGGAAAAGGAGAGTGAGGGGGAAGGGGATCAAGGAGGAGAGGGGGCTCCTACTTACTCTTCCAACAAGGGTCTACCAGAAGCTGCCAAATGAGACCCTAACTGCAGTAAGCATAGCAACGAGGACAGAGAAATTAATCTGACTTGGTTTCTACCATCCATAAGCTCACAAACTGCTGGGGGGTGATGGGGAAACAGGGAATGACCATACGGAAGTGTGAGCAGGGCTGTGAAAGAGCTGAACACGGTGCTATGAAACACACAGGAAGGGTCCTAACCAATCATGAAGGCAGGCACCAAAGAAGAGGTGCCACCCAACAGAAGGATTAAAACATGAAAACCTCCAGAAATGCTTGTTAACTGGGTAAGAAATCACTTCTGGGGGCTCCTGGCTGGCTCAGTCAGAGAAGCATGAGATTCTTGATCTTGGGGTGGTGAGTTAAAGCCCCACGGTGGGTGTAGAGATTACCTAAGTAAATTAATTTTAAAAAATCACTTCTACCACAAAGCACCAGGGATGCCCGAGGCTCAGCAGTGAGTCGGGCACAACTAAAGTCCTGTGTAGGACTATGCAGGCAAGAAGGGCAGGGCCAGGAAGAAAAATGAACTCATATTAGCTAAATGCCTGCCCTGTGCCAGGTGCCTGATGCAAACGGTGACTTCATTTAATTGTTCTTACCACAGCCCAGGTGGCAGTGAGCATTATCCTCATTTGACAAAGGCAAAAAGAGCTGGGGTTTGGGCACCAGCAGAGCCTAGTATAGAGGCAATAGGGGAGGCCCTCACGAGCCACAACATGGAGACATACCTGGCAGCCCATCCTGGGAAAGTCCTGGTTTGTCCTTAAAAAATGAAGGAGGCCAAGCATACCCTTTGCCCAAGTAGGGCTTTGGTCCTGGGGCGATCTGGGCCTAGATCTGGAGGCCAAACCATGACCCTCCCACTGGCTTTGGCACCAGCAGCCTTAAGGGCTTTGGGTCTGGCTGAAACCCTGCCTCTCCCTTTGGGGAGAGAAGGTAGGGAGGCCATGGTCCTGGGCTCCAGGAAGAGCTTAGAATCCCAAAAGCCTCTAGCTTAGTCTCCTCCTTCCCCTGGCTGGACAGGAGCCTCTGGGGAAGGGGCCGACTTGGGAGTTGTTTAGGAAAGTGGCCCAGGAAGAAAAGGCTGGTGGGAGAGAGGGATGGGGGCTAACCCTTCCATTGGTAAGTTTAAGCTGCATCAATACTCTGGCCTGAGAAAGTCAAGTCCAGACAGTGAATCTTACAAGCCCACTGCTGAGCCTGTGGGCCAGTCCCTCAACATTCCTGAGCCTCCACAAGGGAGCTGGGCAAAGCTCTTTGACATCAGGGGATCCCAGGTGCAAGACTGCAACCTACTGGTCCAAAGGCCCAATTGAAGTTGAAGCAGACTGTGGGACCCAACTGACTTACATTCCAACACAGCTCCACCAATTATCAGTCATGTGATGAACCGCTCTGAAAACTCCACAGTTTTCCAATCTGTGAAATGGGATAGCAAGCTTCCCAATAATAGGGTAACTGGAAAGACTCAAATGTTACAGGACTTTGCCCAGTAGGAAAGTACTTAATGGGTTCTCTTATCCTCCCTTGGAGGGAAACAAGAACACTCCTGTAGGAGGCCTAATGATGGCCACCCAAAGATATGAGGCCCTAATTCCTGGAACCTGTAAATGCAACTTAGTAAGGAACAAGGGTCTTCAGCGGTGTGATTTAAGTTAAGGATCCTGAGATCCTTAACTTAAATTATTAGATTATCTCGGGAGTATCTGAGGAGGACCTAAATGCAATCACAATCGTCCTTAGAATAGCAGGATGAAGTCCTGACACAGAAGAGGAGACTGCACATGACCAGGGAAGAATGTGTGAAATCAGGCAGAGGATGGAGTGATGCAGCCACAAGCCAAGGAAAGTCAGCAGCCTCCAGAAGTTGGAAGAGTACTGGATTCTCCCTAGAGCCCCTGCAGCCCTACCAAAACCTTGACTTTGGCCCAGTGAAACTGATTTTGGACTTCTGGCTTCCAGCACTGAGAGAGAATAAATTTCTGTTGTTCTAGACCACTCAGTTTGCGGTAATTTGTCACAGCAGCCATAGGAAACGAACACAAACTCCCCCTTGAAGCTCTCCCTGGTGGGAGCCGTGAGGCAATATGGCGTGGTTCCAGTCCCACAGAATCCACCTCTGTAGCATCCCCCCAGGGAGAGGATGAGAATGAAGGCAGCAAGGGCCTGGAATTTCCCCTCCGAGTCTGGGAAGCTACTGACCCTGCCTATCAATTAATGAGCTGCCACTGAAAGGGGAGGGAGCAGGGGAAGATGGCAGCAGGAGTAGCAGCTCTCTGGCAGATGTCTTCTCAGAGCCCAGGGCCAAGAGGTATTTAATATTCTGGCCTTCACAGCTCTGTCCCAGCAAGCCTGATGCCAAGACCACCCCTCTCTCCCCCCAACACTCCCAGGAACACTGGCTCAGCTCCATGGGCAAAACACAGGCAACACATCCAATGAAAAACAGGCGCACTGCTAAGGAACAACACAAGCTCTCCAGGGCGAAGGAATGGGAAAAGAGCAAGGCCCCCAAACATACTGCTGGGCCACTGAGGGGGCAAGGGGAGAGGAGGTGGGTTAAAAAATGAAGATTCTATTATTCTGCAACAACAAGAAACGATGTACTGACGCATATTACAACATGAGAGGCTATTAAAGAATATGGTAAGTGAAGCTAGATACAAAGAACTGCAGATTGTACGATTCCATTTAGTATGAACCTCTCAGAATAGACAATCAATCAAGATGAAAAGTAGATTAGTAGTTGCTGGGGGCTGGGAGGGGATGACGGGACTAGAGGATAGTGATGGTGCAGGGTTGCTTAGCAAGTGATAAAAAATGTTCTAAAATTGATCATGGCGGTAGGTGCACAACTCTGTGAATACACTAAAAGCTACTGAACTGTACACTTTAAATTCGTGACTTCTTTGGTGTGTGAATGATACCTCAAGAAAGCTGTTAAAATTAAACAAATCTAAGGGCCTATAGCACGAGCAGGGGAGAAAAAAGCCAAACACTGCTTGAAACTTTGCAGCATATCCCTAACAAGCCAAAGGGCCTCACCACTTTCAAAATGGGTAAGAGGAATGGGGAGCAGGGAATTAAGAAGAGATCACA